>JAPDVR010000002.1:2226455-2296455 GCA_026230005.1 Gila orcuttii | reverse complement strand
ACTAATGACTCCTTTGAACCGATTCACTTTAATGAATGGTTAAAACAACTGACCTGTCCAACACTGAACTCACGAGACATAAATCGGAAACACTTTACAATAAGGTTCCATTTATTAAACTCTAGTTAACTACATTAGTTAACTATAATAGTTGCTATGCAGATTTACTCCATTACAAAATCACCCCAGTCATTCAGATGATTCATTCTTTCCAAAGAGAGCTAATAATGTCATCTGGTGAAATTGTTTTCATATCGCGATATATATCGCAGAAAAATAAAATATCGCAATGTGATTTTTTCCCAATATCGTGCAGCCCTAATGTCTATTTAACGGTCGCGGGTGCGGGGCGGGGCGGGTTGTAAAAATAGATACAGTGGTGCGGTGTGGTGCGGGCTGGGGCGGGCCAAATAATTTCATAAAAGCGGGACCCGCGGGTTGGAAAAAAAGCCGACCCGCGCATCACTAATACACACACACACTGCTAAAGTACAGGTATACACACACACACTGCTAAAGTACAGGTACACACACACACACTGCTGAAGTACAGGTACACACACACACTGCTGAAGTACAGGTACACACACACACACACACTGCTGAAGTACAGGTACACACACACACACACACACTGCTGAAGTACAGGTACACACACACACACACACACTGCTGAAGTACAGGTATACACACACACACACTGCTGAAGTACAGAGATACACACACTGCTGAAGTACAGAGATACACACACTGCTGAAGTACAGGTATACACACACACACTGCTGAAGTACAGGTACATGCACACTGCTGAAGTACAGGTACACACACACTGCTGAAGTACAGGTATACACACAAACACTGCTGAAGTACAGATATGCACACACTGCTGAAGTACAGGTATACACACACTGCTGAAGTACAGGTATACACACACACACTGCTGAAGTACAGGTATACACACACACACTGCTGAAGTACAGAGATACACACACTGCTGAAGTACAGGTATACACACACACACTGCTGAAGTACAGGTACATGCACAATGCTGAAGTACAGGTACACACACACTGCTGAAGTACAGGTATACACACAAACACTGCTGAAGTACAGATATGCACACACTGCTGAAGTACAGGTATACACACACTGCTGAAGTACAGGTATACACACACACTGCTGAAGTACAGGTATACACACACTGCTGAAGTACAGGTATACACACACACACTGCTGAAGTACAGGTATACACACACACTGCTGAAGTACAGATATACACACACTGCCGAAGTACAGGTATACACACACACACTGCTGAAGTACAGATATACACACACTGCCGAAGTACAGGTATACACACACACACTGCTGAAGTACAGGTATACACACACACTGCTGAAGTACAGAGATACACACACTGCCGAAGTACAGGTATACACACACACACTGCTGAAGTACAGGTATACACACACACACTGCTGAAGTACAGGTATACACACACACTGCTGAAGTACAGAGATACACACACTGCTGAAGTACAGGTATACACACACACACTGCTGAAGTACAGGTATACACACACACTGCTGAAGTACAGATATACACACACTGCCGAAGTACAGGTATACACACACACACTGCTGAAGTACAGGTATACACACTGCTGAAGTACAGGTATACACACTGCTGAAGTACAGGTATACACACTGCTGAAGTACAGGTATACACACACACACTGCTGAAGTACAGAGATACACACACTGCTGAAGTACAGGTATACACACACACTGCTGAAGTACAGAGATACACACACTGCTGAAGTACAGGTATACACACACACACTGCTGAAGTACAGGTATACACACACACTGCTGAAGTACAGATATACACACACTGCCGAAGTACAGGTATACACACACACACTGCTGAAGTACAGGTATACACACTGCTGAAGTACAGGTATACACACTGCTGAAGTACAGGTATACACACACACTGCTGAAGTACAGATATACACACACTGCTGAAGTACAGGTATACACACACACACTGCTGAAGTACAGGTATACACATGCACACTGCTGAAGTACAGGTATACACACACACACTGCTGAAGTACAGATATACACACACTGCCGAAGTACAGGTATACACACACACACTGCTGAAGTACAGGTATACACACACACTGCTGAAGTACAGAGATACACACACTGCCGAAGTACAGGTATACACACACACACTGCTGAAGTACAGGTATACACACACACACTGCTGAAGTACAGGTATACACACACACTGCTGAAGTACAGAGATACACACACTGCTGAAGTACAGGTATACACACACACACTGCTGAAGTACAGGTATACACACACACTGCTGAAGTACAGATATACACACACTGCCGAAGTACAGGTATACACACACACACTGCTGAAGTACAGGTATACACACTGCTGAAGTACAGGTATACACACTGCTGAAGTACAGGTATACACACTGCTGAAGTACAGGTATACACACACACACTGCTGAAGTACAGAGATACACACACTGCTGAAGTACAGGTATACACACACACTGCTGAAGTACAGAGATACACACACTGCTGAAGTACAGGTATACACACACACACTGCTGAAGTACAGGTATACACACACACTGCTGAAGTACAGATATACACACACTGCCGAAGTACAGGTATACACACACACACTGCTGAAGTACAGGTATACACACTGCTGAAGTACAGGTATACACACTGCTGAAGTACAGGTATACACACACACTGCTGAAGTACAGATATACACACACTGCTGAAGTACAGGTATACACACACACACTGCTGAAGTACAGGTATACACATGCACACTGCTGAAGTACAGGTATACACACACACACACTGCTGAAGTACAGGTACACGCACACTGCTGAAGTACAGGTACACGCACACTGCTGAAGTACAGGTACACACACTGATGAAGTACAGGTATACACACACACACACACACACACACACACTGCTGAAGTACAGGTACACGCACACACACTGCTGAAGTACAGGTACACGCACACACACTGCTGAAGTACAGGTACACGCACACACTGATGAAGTACAGGTACACACACACTGATGAAGTACAGGTATACACACACACACACTGCTGAAGTACAGGTACACACACTGATGAAGTACAGGTATACACACACACACACACTGCTGAAGTACAGGTATACACACACACACTGCTGAAGTACAGGTACACGCACACACACTGCTGAAGTACAGGTACACGCACACACTGATGAAGTACAGGTACACACACACTGATGAAGTACAGGTATACACACACACACACTGCTGAAGTACAGGTATACATGTGTGTGTGTGTGTGTGTGTGTGTGTGTGAGACAGGTACAGTGTGTTTAAGATCCACTGGCTGATGGCAGCTCTGGCCTACACTAAGGCCGTGTCTCTGCTGTTACACAGTGTGAGTAAAAACTCCCTCCAGCAACTCTTATTCTACTCTCATAGTTTCTGTTTATAGTCTGAATTAGATTTTAATTTTGTATTTTCTGTTTTCAGTTTAATTTAGTCGTTTTTTGTAATTTTTATGTCTACACAAGTTATTTTGTGTTGTGTGTTGTTATTTTAGTACTTCAACTTGGTTGTCATTACAGTGATTATAAATTATACAACAGCGATATTTACTCATATGCATATGTACTCATAAATAACTCTTATTTACTGTGATATATTTTTGTTGATTTCCTGCTCTTCTCACTCGTTTGTCCTCCTCCAGATCAACTATCACTTCATCAACTCTGAGGGTCATCCTATCGAAGGCTGGGCCGTCATGTACTACATCACTCACCTGTGCGTATCTCTCTCTCTCTCTCTCTCTCTCTCACACACTCACACACACACACTTCCCTTCTGTTCTCAGAACGCGTGTTGATGTGTGTGTGTGTGTGTCAGGTTGAAGGGTGCTCTTCTGTTCATCACATTGGCTCTCATCGGCACCGGCTTCGCCTTCGTCAAATACATCCTGTCAGACAAAGAGAAGAAGATCTTCATGATCGTCATTCCTCTGCAGGTGTGTGAGTGTGAGAGAGAGAGAGAGAGAGAGAGAGAGTGTGAGAGTGAGAGAGTGAGAGAGTGAGAGAGTGTGAGAGTGTGAGAGTGTGAGAGTGTGAGAGTGAGAGATTGAGAGAGTGAGAGAGAGAGAGAGAGAGTGTGAGAGTGAGAGTGAGCGCGAGAGCGAGAGTGAGCGCGAGAGCGAGAGTGAGAGCGAGCGCTAGAGAGAGCGAGCGCGAGAGAGAGCGAGCGCTAGAGAGAGCGAGCGCAAGAGAGAGCGAGCGCAAGAGAGAGCGAGCGCTAGAGAGAGCCAGCGCGAGAGAGAGTGCGCGCGAGTTTCTGATCTGTTGTCAGACACTGATGTTGATGTTCTGCTGCAGGTTCTGGCTAACGTGTCGTACATCATTATCGAGGAGACGGAGGAGGGAGCGAGTGAATACGCCCTGTGGAGGGAGATCCTGTTCCTGGTGGATCTGATCTGCTGCGGAGCCGTCCTGTTCCCCGTCGTCTGGTGTGTGTGTGTGTGAGACGTATTGGTGTGTGAGACTCGTGATCTGCTGCTGTTCTGTGTTATCTGATGGGGTTTTATCATTCTGTGTCCAACAGGTCCATCCGGCATCTGCAGGAGGCTTCTAACACAGATGGCAAAGGTGTGTGTGTGTTTTGATGTTGAGTATCATTATAGTTATTGGCACAGTTATGAGTATGGTTATCGGTATAGTAATCGTTATAGTTATTGGTACAGTTATCAGTAAAATAATCAGTTAAGTTATTGTTAAGTATCAAAGTATCAGTAAGCATTACATTCACTGCATCCTCAATTTTAAATTTTACGTGCGCGTGTGCGTGTTCGCCTGTTTGTGAAGTCGCAGTGACAGAAACAGTGACATTCCAGTTTAAGTGTCATGGGACTAAAGTCTGTTCATGCTGTGTGTGGCCAAATGTTTCTGCATATTGGAGGTCCCCCTCTTTGACGAAATGGAAATTTAACAAGTGTTGCAAGTGACCGTATTGTTATGAGGCGCCGTCATACTCTCATTGAGTATGTGCGCGAGTTTGAGTGTGTGTGTGTGCTCGCGTCTCATACGAGTATGTGCGTGGAGAGTTTGTGTGTGTGTGTGCTGCAGAGTTCCGCGCATCTCGTGTGTGTAGAGTTTGCGTGTATGTGCGTGAGCGACTTTAGGTGTGTCGTTGTGCATTTCATATGTATTTGTTTGAGCATTCAGCAGTGTACATGTATGTTTGACTACTTAGTATACGTGTATGCAAGTGTTTCATATATGTGTACGTGAATGAAGTTTGATTTAAGCCCTAGACGACGCCTCATATTGTCGTCTTTTCGCGTAAAATATAACCAAACTTTAGAGCGCTTCTGCCTCGATGCCATGTTTCCTGCGTTCTGAACCAAAACAAGGCAGCGTGTGTGTGACGTCATGACACATTTGCAACGAGCGGAACCGATAAACGGAATAGTTAAGCAGGCATACTAACGGTTCCAAGGAATTGGTTCACTGGGCATCGGTTCTGAAGAAGAACCGGGTCTCGATTCCCATCCCGTATCATTATAGTTATTGGCACAGATATGAATATAATTATCGGTACAGTTATTGTTCAATCCAATCCAATCCACTTTATTTCTATAGCACATTTTATAAACAGAAAGTTTCCAAAGTGCTGCACAGAAGATTCGAACATACAGATCAATTTACATACAATAAAAACAAAATTACGAAATTAAGAACATCTCAATCCTAAAATATATTTAAAACAATAAAACAATAAAAGACATCAGAGGACCACACAACTCACAGGGTGTTAAAAGCCAAGGAATAAAAATGTGTCTTTAGACGAGACTTAAAA
Organism: Gila orcuttii; assembly: GCA_026230005.1. Taxonomy (NCBI): domain Eukaryota; kingdom Metazoa; phylum Chordata; class Actinopteri; order Cypriniformes; family Leuciscidae; genus Gila; species Gila orcuttii. The sequence goes on along the minus strand of JAPDVR010000002.1, from coordinate 2,290,514 downwards.
CTCTCAACTGTCGAAGCAGTTCTAACATGGAGGGGCAGCGCGTTCCAAAGTTTTGGTCCCACCACAGAAAAGGCCCTGTCCCCTCGAGTTTTCAGTCTTGTCTTGGGAACCGCGAGCTGGAGCTGGCCCTCCGACCTCAGTGACCTCGCTGGCGCATAAATTTGAATGAGGTCTGCAATATATGTTGGGGCCAGTCCATTTACAGCTTTAAAAACAAACAATAAAATCTTAAAATCAATCCTAAAACGAACAGGAAGCCAGTGCAATGAGGCGAGAATTGGAGTTATGTGTGTGCGCTTTTTGGTTCCTGTTAAAAGTCGTGCTGCAGAATTTTGGACTAACTGTAAGCGTGAAAGTGTGTTATGATTTATACCGGTATAGAGTGCATTACAGTAGTCTAATCGAGAAGAAATAAAAGCATGTGTAGCTTGTTCAAAACTGTTAAAAGACAAAAACGGTTTAACTTTAGCTAAAAGGCGAAGATGATAACTAGATTTCACAACCGCATTTATTTGTTTATCAAATTTAAAATCACTGTCTATTTTAACCCCCAGATTAGTTATCACAGGATGCACAAAGTCGTTTAGGCGGCCCAAATCTATCATGGGGTTTGTGGGGCCAAAATAAATGATCTCAGTTTTACTCTCATTTAGTTTTAAAAAATTTTGTGCTAACCACGCTTTGACATCGTTTAAACAGTCCAGTAGAGGTGTCAGGGAGCTGCCTTCATGCTTTCTGATTGGCAAATAAATTTGGCAGTCATCAGCATAAAGATGATAAGAGATGCCATGTTTTTTAAAAATTTGTCCCAGTGGAAGGAGGTAAATAGCAAAAAGAATAGGACCAAGAATTGATCCCTGAGGGACCCCACAGTTAAGAGGCAAAGTTGATGAGGTAAAGTCGCCCGTTTTAACAAAGTAGCATCTCCCGAAAAAATAAGACTGAAACCATTTTAGGGCAATCCCCCTGACTCCCACACAGTTTTCCATACGAGATAAAAGAATTGTGTGGTCGACTGTGTCAAAAGCAGCAGTGAGATCTAAAAGCACTAAAATGGCTGAATCACCAGAATCTGTCATTAAAAACAGGTCATTTAAAACCTTTAAAAGTGCAGACTCAGTGCTATGAAATGCTTTAAAACCTGACTGAAAAACATCTAAAGTGCCATGTGCTTCCAAGAAAGACTGTAGCTGCATCAATACACATTTTTCCAAAATTTTTGATAAAAAAGGAAGTTTTGAAATAGGGCGATAATTTGAAACATTTGTGGAATCAAGTCCAGCTTTCTTAATTAGTGGTTCAATCACTGCTTTTTTACAAAATGCAGGCACAACTCCAGAAGACAGACTACTATTTATAATTTCTTCAACATGAGAGCCAATCGTTTCCCACACATCCTTAAAAAGGCGTGAAGGGACAGGGTCCATAGGGGATGTGGAGGGTTTAATTTGAGAAACGATCTTTGTAAGAGATGGTAGTGAAACTAGCTCAAACTGACAGAAAATACCAGAGCAATGCATGTTTACAGAGAAGTTAAGAAAAGAGGGTGATATATTGGCTCTTATATTTGAAACCTTACTATTAAAAAATTCCAAAAATGTCTCACAGATATCAGGTGAAAATTCACTAGAGGTGGATTGTGGAGGGTTCAATACAGACCCAATGATTTTAAAAAGAACACGTGGATTGTTTGCATTTTGAGAAACTATTTCTGAAAAATATTGTGTTTGTTTAGCTTTAACAATTTTTTGATATTTTCTCCAACTCTCCTGTAAAATCTGATAAAACACCTGAAGCCCATCCTTTTTCCACCGGCGCTCTGCCCTTCTACACTCTCGTCTGGCTGCGCGTGTGGCTTCACAGTGCCATGGCTCTGGCTTTGGTCTATTGTTATATTGTTATTGTTATAGATTTCAGTATAATAATCAGTATTGTTATCGGTATAGTTATTAAGTATCATTATAGTTATTGGCACAGATATGAGTATAATTATCAGTACAGTTATCAGTAGAGTAATCGCTATAGTTTTGGTATAGTGATAGTTATTGTTAATTGTTGTTATAGTTATAATCAGTATTGTTTTTAAGTTATTGTTATTCTTGTTTGTGTGTGTATATATATATATATATATATATATATATATATATATATATATATATATTTAATATATATATATATATATATATATATATTTAATATATATATATATATATATATATATATATATATATATACACATTTGTGTCCAAAATAATAGCAGTCCAACATCACTAACCAGATCAATCACTGTTTTTGGTAGAAATTATATTTCTACATGGCAAATAATTTACTAGTAGGTGTAGTAGAGTAATAGAAAAACAACAGACCCAACAGTCATGACATGTATGTTGCTAATTCTGTATAATTGAATCATTAATTGAAAGGGGTGTGTTCAAAATAATTGCAGTGTGGAGTTCAATTTGTGAGGTTAATCATTCTGTGAAAAAACTAGTGTAATTAAGTGGCCCTTATTTAAGGACGAAGGCAGTACTGGACTGTACATGGTGGTTATAGTGCATTTCTCTCTGAAGATCAGAATAAAATGGGTCGTTCGAAACATTGTTCAGAAGAACAGCGTACTTTGATTAAAAAGTTGATTGGAGAGGGGAAAACTTATAAAGAAGTTCAGAAAATGATAGGCTGCTCAGCTAAAATGGTATCAAATGCTTTAAAATGGCAACCAAAACCAGAAAGACGTGGAAGAAAAAGGAAAACTACCGTTCGAATGGATCGAAGAATAGCCAAAATGGCAAAGACTCAGCTCCAGTGATCAGCTCCAGGGTGATCAAAGAAGATCTAAAGTTACCCGTGAGTACAGCAACAATTAGAAGATGCCTATGTCAAGCCAAGCTATCTACAAGAAGCCCCCGCAAAGTCCCATTGTTGAAAGAACGACATGTGCTAAAGAGGATACAATTTGCCGAAGAACACATTGACTGGCCTAAAGAGAAATGGCGCAATATTTTGTGGACTGATGAAAACAAGATTGTTCTTTTTGGGTCTAGGGGCCGCAGACAGTTTGTCAGACGACCCCCAAACACTGAATTCAAGCCACAGTACACTGTGAAGAAGACTGTGAAGCATGGTGGCACAAGCATCATGATATGGGGATGTTTCTCATACCATGTTGTTGGGCCTATTTATCGTATACCACGGATCATGGATCAGTTTGAGTACATCAAAATACTTAAAGAGGTCATGCTGCCTTATGCTGAAGAGGAAATGCCCTTGAAATGGGTGTTTCAACAAGACAACGACCCAAAACACACCAGTAAGCGAGCAGCATCTTGGTTCCAGACCAACAAGATTAACGTTATGGAGTGGCCAGCTCAATCCCCGGACCTTAATCCAACAGAAAACCTGTGGGGTGACATCAAAAATGCTGTTTTTGAGGCAAAACCAAGAAATGCAGAGGAACTGTGGTCTGTAGTGCGATCGTCCTGGGCTGGAATACCTGTTCACAGGTGCCAGAAGTTGGTCGACTCCATGCAACACAGATGTGAAGCAGTTCTCAGAAACCGTGGTTATACAACTAAATATTAGTTCAGTGATTCACAAGGAAGCTAAATCTTCAAGCATTTTTCAGTTTATACAGTAAATGTTTGACTTTGTAAAGAAAAATGCAGACACTGCTATTTTTTTGAACAGCCTAATATTCCCTTTTCTTCACTTTCTATAAAGTAAAAACAAATTTCATAGATTTTTCTTTGTTTTGATCTTGAATAGAATGTGCAGTGTTACCAATGCATTTTTGTGTATTGAAATAAAAGTTATTATTAGGATTTTGAGCTTTACTCACTTTTTTAAACACACTGCTATTATTTTGGACACAACTGTGTGTGTGTGTATATATATATATATACATATATATATACACTCACCTAAAGGATTATTAGGAACACCATACTAATACTGTGTTTGACCCCCTTTCGCCTTCAGAACTGCCTTAATTCTTCGTGGCATTGATTCAACAAGGTGCTGAAAGCGTTCTTTAGAAATGTTGGCCCATATTGATAGGATAGCATCTTGCAGTTGATGGAGATTTGTGGGATGCACATCCAGGGCACGAAGCTCCCGTTCCACCACATCCCAAAGATGCTCTATTTGGTTGAGATCTGGTGACTGTGGGGGCCATTTTAGTACAGTGAACTCATTGTCATGTTCAAGAAACCAATTTGAAATGATTCAAGCTTTGTGACCTGGTGCATTATCCTGCTGGAAGTATCCATCAGAGGATGGGTACATGGTGGCCATAAAGGGATGGACATGGTCAGAAACAATGCTCAGGTAGGCCATGGCATTTAAACGATGCCCAATTGGCACTAAGGGACCTAAAGTGTGCCAAGAAAACATCCCCCACACCATTACACCACCACCACCAGCCTGCACAGTGGTAACAAGGCGTGATGGATCCATGTTCTCATTCTGTTTACGCCAAATTCTGACTCTACCATCTGAATGTCTCTTCTGCTGTTGTAGCCCATCCGCCTCAAGGTTGTGCGTGTTGTGGCTTCACAAATGCTTTGCTGCATACCTCGGTTGTAACGAGTGGTTATTTCAGTCAAAGTTGCTCTTCTATCAGCTTGAATCAGTCAGCCCATTCTCCTCTGACCTCTAGCATCAACAAGGCATTTTCGCCCACAGGACTGCCGCATACTGGATGTTTTTCCCTTTTCACACCATTCTTTGTAAACCCTAGAAATGGTTGTGCGTGAAAATCCCAGTAACTGAGCAGATTGTGAAATACTCAGACCGGCCCGTCTGGCACCAACAACCATGCCACGCTCAAAATTGCTTAAATCACCTTTCTTTCCCATTCTGACATTCAGTTTGGAGTTCAGGAGATTGTCTTGACCAGGACCACACCCCTAAATGCATTGAAGCAGCTGCCATGTGATTGGTTGATTAGATAATTGCATTAATGAGAAATTGAACAGGTGTTCCTAATAATCCTATAGGTTAGTTTGTGTGTGTGTATATATGTATGTGTGTGCGTGTGTGTATATGTGTGTGTGTATGTTTGTAAATACACAATGTTTGTGTGTGTTTGTTCTCTTGTAGCTGCCATGAACCTGGAGAAGTTGAAGCTCTTCAGACATTATTATGTGATGGTGAGACTTTTCTTCTGTACTCGCATCTACTCGAGCTTTATTCAGATCATTGAGCTGAAGCAGAGTGAAAGCGTTTTGTGTGTCTGTCCTCAGATCGTGTGCTATATCTACTTCACTCGGATCATCGCGATCCTGCTGAAGGTCACGGTGCCGTTCCAGTGGCAGTGGTGTCAAGAGGTAATACTCGGGAATACTCCAGAGTTAAGCTCCACCCACAGCGTTCAAGGATCATACCTCGCATTCTGAGTTTATGAAAGTTGCGAGTTTTTTTTTTATCCCGTGGCGGAAACAAGCTTCCATTGTATTTTTACTGCGACAACAATTTTTGCTTGGTGCTCTTTGCGTGTGGGTCAAAAATTACCGATTTTTTTTTTTCTATTATTATTTCAATGTAATTAAAGGAGCAGTATGTAGGATTGTGGCCAAAACTGGTACTGCAATCACCTTCAAATTACTGTAGAGCGGTGTATCCCCTTCCCCTCCTCCCTGACTCGAGGTTGCCAGATAGGCTGCAGGATACAGCAGGAACGTAGGCTGCTACAAGAAGCTTTTTCTATTAATTATGTTTATGCTTCAAATGAGAGATGTTTTGCAAAGTAATTATATATTGCAAAAATTTAGTAATGGCGATTAGCCAAATATAATAGTAAAGATGTACGCTCGTATGTGAAAGTACATTGTTAGAACTGTAGCTGTTAGTATACTAACGGTAGGTATCTGTCATTAACGTAAGTACTAGCACAGCCTCGGTCACTGTGTGTAACCGACAGGGGCGCCGTTAGAAATTGTGGGTTCTATGAAAGAATATGAGGTTGGGCCCCCTACCGCACCCATTCCATTAATAAAATCGATCTCTGGGGGCCCCAAAAGTGTGTGGGCCCTTAGAATCGTCCTAACTTTTCCCCCCTTAGCGGCGCCCCTGGTAACCGATATCAAAGATACAGCTATTCATTTAGCTGACACTAGCCTATAAGTGAAAGCGACCAGCTGTATTTTTTAACTTACTCTGCAGTACACGTCCATAACGCTAAAATATGTGATGTGAAAGATTACATGTCATTCTATTATTTTTGGCTGTAGAACTTGCATGATAAACAAGTAGGCTACAAAACGTTCCAAGTGTACAAGGCTACAGTGTGCTTTTCATTGGTGTTATGGACGTTAGAAAAAGTTATTTTACTGTGGAATTGCGCCTATAGTGCTTCCAATTCGATGACCCACCTCCTCCATATGAGCTAACGTAACGTTACTTTGCACGAACATGCGTAACTTTGTCTCCGATTCCGACACGTTTGTAGCTGCAGCTGTGGTAACTAGAGCAGAGCTGGCAACCCGGATGCCGCAACACTACTGACTTTGTGATTGGTAGATAGGTGGAGGGTGACGCATCAGACCAAAACACAACATGACAACATCAACATCAGTTGAGGGCTGCAACTTCACTTTTTAAATGACAATATCCTGGCCGGACTACTGTTGTCAGTGATATAAGTATTTGAAATGAACATGATTTCTTAATGTCTAGTGACATATCAGGGCCATTTTATGATTAATTTAAATAAATTTCTTACATACAGCTCCTTTAATGTACTATATTTTAGTTCAATGTATTTTATTTCATATTTTGTATTTTTTGGGGATTTTATGGTACTAAATTATATTTACGCTGTATTTATAATCCATTTATTCACTTTTTGAGCATAGACCTGAAAATTACATTTCCTATTTGAACTGTGGTAAATCTTGAATGATTTAGAGCAACAGACTGAAGTTTGGTCTCTTTTCAAAGACGGCACTTGGCAGATTATTGCTGAAGTGAAAAAAGTTGCTGAAATTTACGCAAAAATACTATTTTCAATTTTTATATGAAATATTTATTTTCCAAAACATGTTTTACTCTTAAAACTGCAAGAAAATCAAAGCCATAATTCTAAACAAGTTGTGTTAAAAATTTGAGCTTGATATCTCAAAAAAAGTTGCTTTCAGTGCGATTGTTTAGCTGCAGTACCAGAAGTTTCCACTAGATGAAATTCGAAATTTCCAATAAGCTAATTTTTGACTGTGAGGAGCACAAGTGTGAATATTTAATTCAGGACCATTTAACCCGTTCGAATCATGTCCATGATTTGTGTGTGTTCACACAGCAAGTGCCAAAACCTTTACCAAGTTTCGTACCATTCCGATGAAGTAAAAAAAACAAATATATATATATATTTTTTTTTACATTTTTTACCAAAGAGCACCAGAAAATAATCTGTGTAAATTAATTTATTGAGCCCTCCTTAAAACCTGGTGTGTTTTCGTCTTGTGTTTGCAGTTTTTAGTGGAGGTTTCTACTCTGATCTTCTTTGTCTTGACGGGGTTCAAGTTCCGTCCAGCATCAAATAACCCGTATCTCCAGTTGCCTCAGGACGAGGAGGACCTGGAGATGGATGAAGTGTAGGTCTCTCTCTCTCTCTCTCTCTCTCTCTCTCTCTCTCTCTCTCTCTCTCTCTCTCTCTCTCAGAAGTTCAGTGTGTGATCTTTCTTCTCTCCGCACACAGTATAACAGAATCGGGAGTGTTGGAAGGCATCCACAAGGTGAAGAAAACGTCTAACGGCCGAGAGAGACAGAGAGAGGTTGCGTTGTGAGCTTCATATCGAAGAGGGTGGAGCCTGGACTTTAAGCTCCTCCCCTTCCAGGGAAACCACAGACTCGCTATGCAAGTGAAATAAAGACGGGATGGGAAAACCGTGTGAGAATAAAGCGCACCTGACGCGACTTCCGTCAGATTTCCCTGAGAGAACGAGCTGATTTTCCCATACGGACTCTGGGACGGCGGTGACAGACCGAATCTTTCGCTTTGGTTTACAGTAATGATATGGTCACTGCTCTATCCGTTAATTTGTTTGCTAATTTTTTCTTCCATTCCAAAGATTTACAATCATTATACTGGATGTGCTCAATTAATTTGATTTTAGCCTTCTTTAATTTCCTATTATTTAACCGAAGCTGTTTGATGCTGTTGTTTTTCTGAATTGTTGCTACGTTTTTCTTTTGTTGTTGTTGTTTTTTTTTATTAGACGGCTGGAGATTTTTTTTGTTGTTGTTTATAAAACAGGTTGGTTACCCAGACACCATCAGTTACGCTGAAAGTTAATCTGAATGAAACCAGTGTTTCTTTATCCTCTGACAGATGGAATCGGTGGATTTTCGGCCGTTATATAAATATCTTTAACGTGTTTCACCAGAGTCCAGGACTGTTAACATTTATGTTCTGTCCTGGATGAAGTTCCTAAGAATTTTATCAGACATGTGATAACGATTCGCACCAATAACGATTTGTCTTTTGCTTCTTTGGAGTAGGTTGTGATATATTTCTTAATATTTTTCTGATGACTCCATCTTCTCTATTATTGAAATGAATCCTGTTATAAATGAAGGACTAACCATTACTCCGCGTATATACTGTGTATGTGCCAACTGCAGCGTTGCCGCTAAAACCAACCGGTCTACACTGAAAGTGCGCGATACTTCAGTCATTATAATATAACGTTGTAGTTCAATCGCAGTATAGACACGGTTTAGACATGTCTTCACTCCAGTTTTTACTTCCTCCTTCAATGCTTTTAGTCTGGCTAATATTTCCGCAAACTGTCTGAGAAATAAACTTTTCCTGCTTGGTTTATATTGCTGGTTTATTATGTGAATTGTGTTCGAGTATAAAATAAATCAAATAACTTAAATGTCGACTCGTTTCTTTGGCTTGTGAATATGAGAGGAAAGAGTTTATTTAGCGCTTCAGCAGCGCGCGCCTCTCGTCTCGTGCTCGAGCACACACGCTCGCGCAGAGGATCGTGCACGCGCTCTGGTGCTGTTGTCATCCACCCAGTTTCATCTCGCGGTTTCAAATAAACCACAATGTAAGTATAAAATAATATGTGCATTTGGTTTTGTAACAGAAATACGTGAATGTTAAATTTGTGAGGATTGCTGTAATTCACTGAGTTTTAATGGGCAGTTTTGATGAATGTCTGTAATCTTAAAAGTTTTTACTGCATCTGCTTTAAATTAGGCTATGATGGACTGAGTTATCGGGACTTGGTAATGTTTAAGATTAATATTTTTTTTTTTAACAGTCATATTGCATTTAGAAATATGGTAGTTCAAATGTTTTATGACAGGGATGTTGGTGATCGACGAGGGTGTTTCGGGTTTAAGTTTCTCCGCAGTGCGGTGTGTGTGTGTGTGTGTGTGTGTGTGTGCAGGGGTGCCGTGAGAAATTTTGGGCCCTATGAAAGAATATGAGGTTGGGCCCCCTACCGCACCAATTCCATTAATAAAATCGATCTCTGGGGGCCCCAAAAGTGTGTGGGCCCTTAGAATCGTCCTAACTTTTCCCCCCTTAGCGGCGCCCCTGTGTGTGTGTGTGTGTGTGTGTGTGTGTGTGTGTGTGTGTGTGTGTGTGTGTGTGTGTGTGTGTGTGAGAGAGAGAGAGTGAGTGTGTCTCTGAGTGTGTGTGTGAGAGAGAGAGAGTGTCTTTGAGTGTATGTCTCTGATACCCCTTTTCCACCAAGGCAGAGCTGGTGCTGGTTCGGAGCCAGAGCCTAGTTTCAATTCGGTTCTTTGGTTTTCCACACGCAAAGCACCAGCTCCGAACCAGGAAAAGTGGTTCTTAAGTAGCACCAAATCATTGCTGGTCTAGAACAGAGCCAAGTAAGAACCGCTTGCGTCAGGGGCTGGGGGCGGGGTTACCGTGACCAACAAGACGAATAGAAACTTGTGACCGCCATTTTTAAATAGCAGCTAGTCGAGTTAATAGCAGCTTGATTATAATATCCGTCTATGTAAGTTACAGCGAGCTGCACAAACGCGTTGGACTCCGATGTATTTTGTAAACCCATGAGCATCCATAGTAACGCAACGTCCGTTATTGTTGATGGCTTGTTCGAGATGCATCGGAGCTGCGGGAGTGTTTGGAGAACATACGACTCCTTGTGCTTTTAGATCGCTTTCGCAGTGCTTTGATGTCATGCGGAGATCGATCTGCGAGAAGCCGATGCATCTCGAACAAGCCTGGCGTACTGTTTGGCGCTACCGCACTAGCGTTGCTGGGCAACATGAGACGTATACAGTGACGTAAGATCTGGCTCTGTTGTGGCCCAAGGGGGTAATCCATCAGCCGGAAGTTGAAGCCTCGAAGGAGCCGACATTGAAGCAGAACTTCACCTGCTGTTAGCATTCCATTGACTCCCATTCATTTTGGCGTCACTTTGATAGCGAATAACATTACATCTGATGCGTCCAAATACTTCATTTGTCCATTATTTATTTCTAAATAAACACGAAAATGTATAAAAGGGTCCATTACTTTGTATCTTACGTTATGGCCCCGTAGAAGCCGTTTTTGTTAAAAAACAGGCTAACGATTGCGTCATAACCACGCGACTTTTTGTCGCACAATAGAGACATTACCGTATAGACAGGAGGAGAAGCTCGCAGGCAATCGGGGGGACGTCCCGTCAAGGGAGAAGCCCATAGATAATGAGTACCTAAAAGCAACGGGACAAAATATTTCAACAACTTTTTTGGGGAATTGGAAATAATTCGGTATGTGGCAAGTGAATACATATGAAGTGATTAACGTTGGCAATTTTCACGCACAGCTACTAGAAGATGTACGTCTGTCAGACAGGTTGCTCACGTCATCAAGCTTAGTTTGATTCGGTTTGAGTCTGCGCGTCAGGAACGGAAGTGCTCAAAAATCGCTAAATATGGGCTTCAACTGTCTCAACTGAGTTCCAATGAGATGGCTCTGTCCACTTCTTATACTGTCTATGGTAGTTACAGCACATTGAGACAGTAATTGTTACAATATTTCAAACACCTCACAGAAACTGTAGCTAAACGTTGCACATTCTGGTGAAATCAGTCCATTTCAGTTATTTTTGTAGTCTCACATTATTAGAAATAATTCTAACCTGTGATTTTGTGGTCAAAACAAATTGTGTGGTTTGTTTCTGTCACAGTCACAAGGATTTGGTAAATTATTAATGGAATATTGAACTTGACGAGACAATATAAGCATTATGAAATACTGATGAAAAACTTTTGAAAAGGCTTCTATGATGTCAGAAGGATGAAAACATTCATTACTTTTCACATGGGAGACACATTTCCAAATAGTTTTATGAGTAAAATGTTATATTTGTATGTTAGTATTTATTTAAAAATTTAAAATATTTTTATTTTTGTATTTTCTTTTTTACTTTCATATTTTTCATTTAGTATTTATTTTATTGTTTAAAATATTTGTATTTATTATTAATTATTATTAATTTTATTTTAGTATTTATATTAATATTTTATACTAGTATTTATTTTAATATCTAAAATACTTTTATTTTAATGTTAAACATTTTCTATAGTATTTATAATCATATTTAATATATTTATGTTAGCAATGTTTTTTGTATATTAGTGCTGCATCCAAATTAAAAGTTTTTGTTTTACATAATATGTGTGTGCTGTGTATAATTATTTTGTATATATAAATACACACATATGCATGTCTTTATTTAAGAAATATTTGCATGTATACTGTGTATATATTTATACATAATTTATTACATGTAAATATAAATGTTATATATAAATAACACATTTTTCTTAAATATATACATGCATGTGTGTGTATTTATAAATACAAAATAATTATACACAGTACACACACACATTATGTAAACACAAATAAACATGTTAGAAAAAAAACTTTTTTTACATCTGTGCAACAGAGAAAACAACAGTTACCAATTGTCAGGTAACAATATTTCACAACATTACAACAACCTGTTCCTTTAACATCAAAACAATAGCACCAAACCCATAATAGTAAATAAATCCAGCCTTTTTGGAGCAGTACGAACTCTCTGTGGATACGAACTCTCTGACCAAAGAAAAGCTCAACGGTCCACTGCAATCATCACTAGCTGCGTTTACATGGACCCTTATAGTCGGATTGACGGCTCAATCGGACTAAAAAACCTTCATGTAAACACCTTAATCGATCTGATTGAGCTCGATCCGATTGGAGTTTCGATCCGATTGAAAGGGGCGGTTTATTCCTTTTGTAATCCGGTCGAGAGAACATGTAAACACTTGATCGGATTGAAAACCGAAACTGAAAGGTTTGCGCATGTGCAATGACGTTGAAATAGCGTAATGACGTATGACGCGTGGAACGAAGTTCCCGTTAAATAAAGTGTCGTATAAATGAGTTTCCCGTTAAAATCCTCCTTTCTCTGCGTGTGTGAAGTGGACGACGGCCACCAGTGTTGGTTTCAGTCTCTCTCACACACACAACTGGTTTTGGCCGCGTGATCAATATAAGCAGCTGCAAAACAGCTCATACGCTCATCATCTCCAAATCATGACCAGAGATGGATAAATATTAAGTCTGCTGTTTAAAACAAATAAAGAACCAATAGAGGAGAATAGTTATGCGTGAACAGCGGCAGTATTCGTGCAGTTTGCGCATGTCACAAAAGGTGTCCATGTGTGACAGCTGGATTCGGGAAATCTAACACACCATGCAAGGGAGATCCTATTCCAGCGTTTCTCGGAAACATATGGTCCACATGCACGAGCAAATGTACAGGACCCTTTCAGTCGGTCACAGATGCGCTCCACCATTTCTCCTGTCCTCGAACTCTTACCGGTTCGTCCTCCACAAAGGCTCTTAGGACTCCTTTCCCGGATCATGCAGTTTCTTTTGTTCCTGCTGTTTTTCTTGAACGGGCTTAGCTAGATCAGGCTTCAACCGTGAAAAGCATGTGTTGGGATGTGTTACGCTTGAGGAACAGCTGGTGTCTTTCCTGTGGCCGTATGAGGTGTGCTACGGTACATTATCAAGAAATTTGCCAATCCGTGCTTGAGTGATAGCATCAGCTTACCCTGTTCCTCGAAAACACCTTTCAGGAGTGACTGTTTCAGTGTCTGAACAGCAGAGATCAGAGATCACCTCCTCCCGTAACCCACAAGATGCAAACAACCCTCGAAGTGCGCCAGTGGTGAGCGAGGAGGGGATTGATGACATCGGCACAACCTCTAACCATTTCGACTGGCTGTCAATCACTATTAGGAAAAACTGTTTATCTTTTTCTGCGAGATCAATGTGGGTCCTCTGCCATCTCCACGGATGATGCCACAGCTGGCGACTTTTGAGATTCCTGGATGGTCGTGGTGTAGCTCGTCCAGTAATCTTAATCTGTATTTGGGGGGAATTATGACACGCATTCCCTACAACACACACAGCCTTGGTCCTCCTTAAACTCATGTCTGCGAGGAAAGTATGGTTTCAGACCCTCCTCCGACACAAGTGTATAATCCCACACTTTGCATAATGTCGGATCTTTCCGTGTTGCGTGAGCTATGTCCCTTGCAGACACAGGAAGATCATCCACCTGGGAAAAGTAAACACGCTTCCATCTTCCCCAGTCTTTCCCCATCGTTGGCAGTCTGGACATTGCAGTGGAATTGCTCTCCTGAATATGTAGTTAGCTGCATGCTTGTTTTGCTCAACGGTGTGTGAGACAGTAACTCGTATAACAGTTCTGACATCAGCGACACCGCTGCCCCCGTGTCCAACTGCATGTCTACGCACTTTCCATCCAATTAAAAAAAAAAAGTCAAAGTCTCTATCTGGATGTTTTCCAGCACATCTGAAACATGTATTGTTATCTTCTGGTCTCTTTTCTGGTATTTTCCTTCTTCAGAATATTAATTAATACTCCCCTTAAACTTCCCCTTTTCTCTCCAATGGAAGAGTTTTGTTTCCTTCACAGCATTCACTGACTGTAAATCCTTTGTCTTACCCGCAATTTCCAGCATTTTTCTCGAGGCCAACTCCATGGATGATGCACTTTCGCAAGCCTGATTGAACGTCAGATCCTTCTGACTCAGCAATTTGCGTTGCATTGATTCAGAATTTAGCCCACTCACAAATCGGTTTCTGAGCACGTCATTCAAATACTGTCCAGTTCACAGTTCACTGACAACTGTCTCAAAGCCACAATGTAATCCGCCACGGATTCATCTTCCTTTTGGTTGCGTTTCTGAAACCTAAAACGCTCCGCGATCACTAATGGTTGAGCCTGTAATGCGCCAACAGCGCTGCTTTCAGCTCGTTATAGGACATTTCACTTGGCTTCGTCGGCGTGACTAGATTTTTTAACAGTCCATGTGTCTCTGCCCCGATCACGGAGAGTAACACACTAACCTTTTTCTCACTTGTAATGTCATTCGCCAGAAGCCACTGTTCAAAACGCTCCATGTACGATTCAAAATCCTCCTTCGATTCCTTGTAGGCTATTCATCCACACGGCCGAACTGCATCGCTGCCGTGTTAGATCCGTCTGTTAGCAGCGCTTCACTCGTGCCTTGTTCCTTTTCTTTAGTTTCTTTTACAACAAGTGCAACAGTGTTTCTCTACATTTAACAGTCTCTAAAATAACTCTTAATGTCTTAGCACATCTATTACACTGTATGTTTCTTCTGTGAAACAAAATAAGATTTTTACAGTGTTTTTTTGTCCATGCAATGAAAGTCAATGGGGTCCAATGTCGTTCTTCACAATATCATAAAGTCATAGTAATAGTATTACAATACAGATATACATCAAAATCGATGTTTGACAGAGTATCGTGTGTGTTTATAGGAGTCTGTGTGTTCTGACGCTGCTGTCGCTGCTATCGCTGGAGTCCCTGGCCGTCAGCAGCATCGGGTCAGATATTCCTCATCATTATTAGCCTTATTATTAATTAGCTGGACGACAGCAGGACAGTAACCCATGTTTTGTGTCTCCCGCAGCCCCAGTAACTCGTCCAGCAGTTTCTGCACCGAGTCTAAAGAGTGTCTTCAGTTCGATCTGGTCTGCAGGACGGACGAGTACGAGGTCAGACTCATGAGTTAAATCAAAGACTAGAGAATGAACGTTGGGGAATATTCCTTTTAAAAGTAATGCATTACAATATTGCGTTACTCCCATATAAAGTAACCAATTGTGTTACTTAGTTACCTATTTATGAAAAGTAATCCGTTACATTACTTTTGTGTTACTTTTTCTCACTTGGGCTGGGCTTGCTTGTTTGTTTTTTAATAACAACAAAAGAAAATTATATTTTTGGCAAATGTTAAGGCCCTTTCACAGCTATAGTGAAGTCAATAAGCCTCTGACTGAAGGAAATGCATATTCACTCCTGTACAGTAGAGGGCGCCGCTCAAACAAATATTTCAGCTGCTGTTATTCTGGATTAAAGAACAATAGGATACATAAATTCAACACATTTATTTATAAATCTAAAGTCATTTTTGCTTATTAGTATGGTTGATTCAGATCATTGAATGTCAGCAGCGAAGACATTGGTTAATAAAGTGAGATTAATTACATAAAGTATATTTGTGTAATTAAGTATAGTTAATTATAAAAGTTGTGTGTAAAATTCTGAGATTGCATTTTACTGTTTTTATTCATTGTGAGGAATACTGAATGTTTTCGTGCAAGTGAGATGAGTAAATGCATGTTCACATTTAGTCAAGAACTAAAATAACCATCATGTTTACACAGCGCACACACACACACACAACACCTCACTTTATTTATCTCAACATGAGGACAGGAGAGCTGTCAGTCAATAAATGTGAAAAAGTAACTAGCTTTACTTACTTGAAAAAGTAACTTAGATATTTTTCATAGATATTATGCATTACTTTACTAGTTACTTTACTAGAAAAATTAATCTGATGACGTAACTCAAGTTACATGTGACGAGTTACCCCCAACACTGAGAATGAATAACAAGACGCATCACTCGTATTGTTTTGAATGGGGAAAAGTGCAATGCTCAATATGGCAGAACAAGTCCCGCCTTCTAAATAAGAGCCAATCGGCGATTGGTAAAGTCATCTCGTCACTGCTCCCCTTCCTATAGAAACAGTCAGACGCGTGCTTCCACTGCGCATTAGCTTGATCCAGCCTAAAAAAATTAAGTTTTTAGTCATGAGCGTTTAGAAACAAAATTTATGAGACAATTGTTGTCAGATTGCATTGGTGGTTTCAAATATGAAATTTAATCGTTAGCTTGGCGAACAGTTTTGGAGAATTTTACGTTTCCCCATTCAAAGAGATAGGGGCTGCATTTGCATGTTTCAAAGATGGCCGCCGAGTGATATTACTTAAAGGTGCATTGTGTAATATTTAGGAGGATCTGTTGACAGAAATGTGATATCATATACATAACTATGTTTTCAGTGGTGTATAAAGACCTTACATAATGAACCGTTATGTTTTTATTACCTTAGAATGAGCCGTTTCTCTCTGCACACACCGAGGGTCCCCTTACATCGACATGTTTCTACGGTGGCCCTTAACGGACAAACACGTTTCCTCACTGTTGTTCCTTATGCAAAGAAGCTGCTAAAGTTTAACTGGCTACTAGGGATGGGAATTGATAAGAATTTAAAGATTCCGATTCCATTATCTATATTGCTTATCGATTCGATTCCTTATCGATTCCTTATCGATTCTCTTATCGATTCTCATTGGGTGAGGGAATAAGTATAAATTAGTTTGTTTGTATTAACTTATTGAACTTAACTTATTTGTTTGTTAATTATTATTAACTCGCTGACACAGCACAGAGTATTAGGGGTGTGAACCTACACTGGTCTCACGGTTCGGTTCGATCACGATTATCATGTCATCGATTCAGTTCAATTCGATATCTCGATGCATTACATCCACTGCATCCTAATTTTCAATTTTACTTCAAAAGTGATGTGTGCGTGCGTGCGCGTGTTCGCCTGTTCGTGAAGTCGCAGTGACCGAAACAGTGTCTCATATGAGTATGTGCGTGGAGAGTTTGTGTGCGCACGCGCGCGTCTCATACGAGTATGTGCGTGGAGAGTTTGTGTGTGTGTGTGCTGCAGAGTTCCGCGCATCTCGTGTGTGTAGAGTTTGCGTGTATGTGCGTGAGCGACTTTAGGTGTGTCGTTGTGCATTTCATATGTATTTGTTTGAGCATTCAGCAGTATACATGTATGTTTGACTACTTAGTATACGTGTATGCAAGTGTTTCATATATGTGTACGTGAATGAAGTTTGATTTAAGCCCTAGACGACGCCTCATATTGTCGTCTTTTCGCGTAAAATATAACCAAACTTTAGAGCGCTTCTGCCTCGATGCCATGTTTCCTGCGTTCTGAACCAAAACAAGGCAGCGTGTGTGTGACGTCATGACACATTTGCAACGAGCGGAACCGATAAACGAAATAGTTAAGCAGGCATACTAACGGTTCCAAGGAATTGGTTCACTGGGCATCGGTTCTGAAGAAGAACCGGGTCTCGATTCCCATCCCTACTGGCTACTCTCTGCTGTCAGACGACGACATCACTTCCAGTCGGCCACCGTAACTTCGGTTGGTTGCGATTTGCAACCTTACCACTAGATGCCACACTGCACCTTTAAAGGGATTTAAATCTGAAGTCTGACAAGTGTGCGGGTGTGTTTGTGTAGGTGCGCCACTACTCGTCCTCACGCTGGGTCTCCACGGATGCGGAGGCGTATTTCCTCGGCGTTGGAGCCGCCATGGCCTTCAGACGCCTCTATCATTACATCTCTGGAGCCAATAAAGAGGGTCTGTGAGCACGTTCATATCATAAACATGCTGTCAGGTGAAGCGACTTACACAGCTGTGTGTGTGTGTGTGTGCAGGGCCGGATTAACATAAGGGCTAGGTGGGGCTGAAGCCCCAGGGCCCGCGGGATTAGGGGGGCCGTGATTGGCTGGAGGAAATGAGATTGTCAAATCATAGGTGGTTGATTTGTGTATAATAAAATAACAAGTTATTGGAAAATGTGCCTGACTGATATAATTCACGGCCCAATCAAATTAACTCTACAATTTGCGCCATGACGTTGGGAAACGCCTCTTTTCATTATGCTTTCATGTATATAGAACATGGGTATAAATCGCTCGCTAGAGTGCAAAAATGATGAAAAAAAGTGATAGTGGTGCACAAAAAAGGAAAAACAAACTCGAAAGACAGAAAAGGGATGCAAAAATTCCTAATCTAACTAAATACTTTGGTTCACTTTCATCCGTGCCCGTGGAAGACCCCGAGTGCAGCGACAGTTAGCTTCACCCTCCTGCGTCGTCACCGATCTGCGTGTTTTATACGTCGAAGAAGGTAAGCAAGCAGCTGAAGTAAGTTAACGTTAATGAGTTAAGCACTATTTGGACGGTAATTGTTTCTCGTTGAGTCGTAAGGTATTTTCAATATTTATGGGGGCTAGTCTGTGATTTTATTGCAGTCTGAATACAGAATGTCAGTGTTTATTCTCCCACCACTCACCCGTGTAAAAATCCCCGGCCGAATTACTGTTTTTTTGACAAATATCAAGGTCCAGGTCTACATGGGCATTTTTGCCCCATGAGTTTTTGTCTTATTGTAATATTACTTAATATAAAATAAATATATCACAAGTAAAAGCGCAGTTTTCCCCAAATATCAGCACAATTTCTAATGTGATATGTTATGCAACAATAAATGAGTTGACCAATAAGTTAACATTGAGAGTTACATTTTGGTTTATCGTCATTTCGCCGATGAAAATTCCAAAATGAAACAACAGCAGAAACAATCTCTGAAACTGATAGTGGTGATTCGTTACTGAATAATCCGCGTTTTGAACGAATGGGTTCATTTAATGATTAAATGACTCCTTGTTTGCTTCGTCGTTGAATCAAACAGCCGTTTGAACAAATCGGTTGAATGAATGACTCGCTTATTAAGACAGTGACTAGATTTTAATGATATCATAAAGGATTTCTGCTCTGCTAAAGCTAGAAAAAAGACTATTTAACTATAAGACCCAATGTAAAAGGAAAGTTCACCCAAAAAAAAAAATTCTGTCTTCATTTACTCACCCTCATGTTGTTCAAACTGAATGAATTTCTTTCTTATGCTGAACACAAAAAAAGATATTTTATATAGTGTTAGTACCCAGACAGTTTACGGTAGTCATTGACTTAATATATATTTTTCCTATTATGGAAGTCAATGGGTGCCGTCAACTGTCTGGTTACCAACATTCTTTAAAATATCTTCTTTTGTGTTCAGCAGAAGAAATAAATTCATACAGGTTTTGAACAACATGAGGGTGATGTTGTTGAACTGTCCCTTTAAATTATTCATGGTTAAGTACTTATTGAGGAAGTATGACTGAAGTATGAGTAATGTTTTTGCTGATTTTGGCTACCCTTGTTTTTGAGTTCATATCTGGAGTAAATGCACTTATGGAAGGGGATCCCCTTCCCCTTCGAGGTGTTAAAAATGTTTTATCAATAAAATATTCCCAAAATGAACCAAGAAATTATGTGAAGTAATTTTTATCATGATATTCCATATCAGATGTTTATATTATGTTATATTATAACACGTTTATGCATAACAGGGATTCTGTTCATACACCGTTTATTTCATAGCACTATGATTGTTATTTGTTCATACAAAATAAGATTTAGACTGCAATGCTTTTTTTCCCCTTAGTTGATCAGAACAAAAGTGGATATTACTTGTTTAGACGTTATTTTCCGTTGAAAATTCTAATATTGGTCATACTTCCAAAAAGTATAATGTGTGATTCTGAATGCCCGTATCCACACCGGCGCGGTGATTAACAGCCGCACACTCACCTCAAAACATTCGATTTCATACCGATGTACAACCCACGTAAAGTTGATAATTCCGCAAATAACTGCAATTGCAGTTTTCGAACAGAGATGGCGACGAAGAGGAAAAGCTACGGACTGCAGCTTTAATAACAATAAAAAAATATTTATTGCGGTAGAAGACTGTGGCGTGGCAATCAGATGAAAGGGGGCCCTTGGTGTTGCTATAGCACCAGGGCCCAAAGTCCTCTTAATCCGGGCCTGTGTGTGTGTGTAGGTGTGACGTTTGAGATGACGGCTCCGGTGCTTGTTGAAGTTCCTGAGGAAGTGAAGATGTGGGAACCGGCGATCTACACCCTCAGCTTCCTGTTGCCGTCAGCCTATCAGGAGTATCCGCCCACTCCCACCAATGAGAAGGTGACGTCCAGAGCCGTGGGTTGAGCCTGAAGTCCTGTCACCTTCATATATTTATATAGCGCTTTTAACAATATAGATTGTTTTAAAGCAGCTTTACAGTTATAATAGGAAATTAAAGTAACATAGATTGTTTTGGCTTTACAGCAGCTCTAGAATAAAGTTATTGTCCAGCTAAAGTTATTTTGATTGATTCACTTCCGTTGCAAGGATCATTAGTTATTAACTTAGGGGCCGCTAACATGACACCGTTCTAACAGAAAACCCTTAACGCGCTCCGGCCGCTCATTCACACAACAACAGAGTTTGGTGCTCGAGAACGCAAACCTTGAAATAGGTTCCAAGGTGCAAGCGTTGAATAAAAAACAAAAATAAAAAAAGTTATCTCCACATAAATTTCAAAAACACAAATGCGTATTACGTGTTTTGTTTATAGGTATGCGTGATTGAATATATATGAGTGCAGGTGTGTAGTCTTTACAAATTGACCTCAACAAATTACTTGTCTGGCCTTAAATTTATAATACAGAATTTTTTTCTGGAACTGGAATTATTTGCTGTTATGGGTGGAGGTAGAAGGTCTAACCCAGTGTTTCTCAACCTCTCCTGCAGGGACCCCCTGACAGGACATGTTTTTGTTTTAACCCTGAAATGGCACACCTGATTCAATTAATTAAAGGCTTAATGTGCAGCTGACTAATTGAATCAGGTGTGCCATTTAAGGGTTAAAACAAAAACATGTCCTGTCAGGGGGTCCCTGGAGGAGAGGTTGAGAAACACTGGTCTAACCACACCCTAACCCAACCCATACCTCTATCTCTCCACCCGTTAGACACACTGGACCAGGTCAAGCTCCACCCGTTAGACACACTGGACCAGGTCAAGCTTCACCCGTTAGATAACTGGACCAGGTCAAGCTCCACCCTTTAGATACACTGGACCAGGTCAAGCTCCACCCGTTAGATACACTGGACCAGGTCAAGCTCCACCCGTTAGATACATTGGACCAGGTCAAGCTCCACCCGTTAGATACACTGGACCAGGTCAAGCTCCACCCATTAGATACACTGGACCAGGTCAAGCTCCACCCGTTAGATACACTGGACCAGGTCAAGCTCCACCCATTAGATACACTGGACCAGGTCAAGCTCCACCCGTTAGATACACTGGACCAGGTCAAGCTCCACCCATTAGATACACTGGACCAGGTCAAGCTCCACCCGTTAGATACACTGGACCAGGTCAAGCTCCACCCGTTAGATAAACTGGACCAGGTTAAGCTCCACCCATTCGATACACTGGACCAGGTCAAGCTCCACCCATTAGATAAACTGGACCAGGTCAAGCTCCACCCGTTAGATACCCTGGACCAGGTCAAGCTCCACCCGTTAGATACACTGGACCAGGTCAAGCTTCACCCATTAAATATTAAAGAGAAAGTAAGATGCCCTGTTGATACCCGGTCCTTAGGTTTCTCGACAAGAAAGACTTTCGTGTAGGATACACCTGTGCATCCTTGTTCATGACTCGTCTGGAAGCTTCCTCACTCCTCATTCCTCTGCTCCTCATGGTGTAAGTAGAGAATTGATATGTCCTTCAAGATGGCTGAGCTCGATCGGTTTCCGGGTCATAGGATGGAGGAGCGAGGAAACAAGGAGGGATATTAAGAAACACCTTGGGAGACCAAACTTACTTTTGACTCTGCCCTTCTGGACTTCCTTCCCTCAAATGACAACCTTGCCCAAGTGGCTATGATGTCCAGGGTTTCCAATACCCATCTCGCTTGGACATGCATCACAGTTGTTATTGTTAGGTCTTCTATGAAACCCCACGGCACTGGCTGAATAAGCCCTGACTCCAAGATTATGCCTTTCGCTGCTGTTATTAGAAGGTTCATGCCCATGATAAAGAGGGTTGGGGAGATGGTGCATCCCATTGGGAATCCCTTCTGGAGATCCTCCCAACTGGTTGTCCACTGGGCTGATGTAAACCTCAGTTTGATCACTCCTAGATAGCTGGTGATCATTTCTTGAATAGCAATTGGGATGTGGTAAAGGTCGAGTCCGAGCTGGATGAGATCGTGTGGGATAGATCCATAGGTATTCCCTAGATCAACTGGCTAATCATCGATGTGTGTTCCAGACAGCCTAAAAAGCCTGGGATACCACCTTTCTAGATGGAAGTATTGATGCAATTATTCTGCATCATGTAGGTGGTCAACCTTCTTGCTTCAATATGAGTGTCACATGATAAGTGACACTTATTTAATTAAATTTGATTAGTAACAGAAATTGAGCAAAACCTAAAAGACTTTATTTGCTTTAGTTACATTATTTTTATCCTAAAGTTTCCAATAAAAAAAACAGCAGGTGATGTCAGTGTGTGTGTTTTTTTTCCAGCTGTATTTCACGGAGATGCCCGACATGGACGTGTACGTGAGGAGTTACGGCGGCTGGATGCTGTCGATCACGTCTCGACTCCACACACACCTGCTGAGCCGAGCGCTGACCAGAGCCCACGCGCACTTCAACCACACACACCACTATGCCCTGGGCTACGACAGGTCTACACACACACACACACTTTATTTGTTCCTGGTTTTGTTCTGTACTATTATTCCAAAGAAATAGTTTTGTTTAAATTTCTGAAAGAACTTTTCAGTTCACGACACGTCATTTTTAGCTTTATTTCAACAGCACTATACAATACAGATTGTTTCTAAGCAGCTTCACAGTAATAAACAGGAAAATAACATAATTGATGCTAACGTTTATTATTTATAAAAAAAATTGTGTTTGTGTATGTCTGTGTGTGTGTGTGTGTGTGTCAGTCCTCTGAAGCTGTTGAACAGGCATAATGAGGTGTGGTACGTGGCTGAAGGAGAGCCGGTCTGCGGATCGAACCCGACTGACGCACACTAAACAGGTAATACATGCACACTAAACAGGTAACACATGCACACTAAACAGGTAACACATGCATACTAAACAGGTAACACATGCACACTAAACAGGTAACACATGCGTTCTAAACAGGTAACACATGCACAATAAAAAAGGTAACACATGCACACTAAACAGATAACATGCATACTAAACAGGTAACACATGCACAATAAAAAAGGTAACACATTCACACTAAACAGGTAACACATGCATACTAAACAGGTAACACATGCACACTAAACAGGTAACACATGCACACTAAACAGGTAACACATGCACACTAAACAGGTAACACATGCATACTAAACAGGTAACACATGCACAATAAAAAAGGTAACAAATGCACACTAAACAGGTAACATGCATACTAAACAGGTAACACATGCACAATAAAAAAGGTAACACATTCACACTAAACAGGTAACATGCATACTAAACAGGTAACACATGCACACTAAACAGGTAACACATGCACACTAAACAGGTAACGCATGCACACTAAACAGGTAACGCATGCACACTAAACAGGTAACGCATGCACACTAAACAGGTAACGCATGCACACTAAACAGGTAACGCATGCATACTAAACAGGTAACACATGCACAATAAAAAAGATGTAGCCGCAAGCAGATGGCCAGTTCTGCCAGTTGATTAAATTACTAATGGACAAAGCAGTGTCCGGTTTTACCACATGTGACCAAAAGGCATATGACCAAAAGGCCGCTTTGGCTCAAGATCACGCGGAGAACTCCCCAGGGTTTCCCTTCGATAACAAGACGATAACAAGACGAACATTGTCACTTCCACATTGTCCATTCAAAAACGCACACACAATCGCCCGCAGGGGATGAGCAAAAAAGTTCACCACCCGCCAACCACGAGATGAACTTATACACAAACGTCCTTTGTGTGCAACTTAGGATAGAAATATCCTTAATGTATATAACAGAATTGTATCTAACCTTCCTGTATGCATGCATATCTAATTAGTTTTGTCTTATTCTATAGATTAAATTTGAGACTGTTCTGTAACTTTGAATCTTAAGTGTATTTCTAAAGAAAGAATACCTAACAGGATCAAATTCTGTGCCTCTCCCTCTTGCTAGGTCATAAAACTTTGACCCCCAAAAGGAATTCCAAGGGAACCATAGCTCCCACTTGAATTCTGATAAAGAAAGAGGAATAGACTCTGCAATCTTATATTTTCTATAAGTATAACCACTTAAGAAATGTATAAACATGAATTTGATCTTTCCTAGGTCATGGTAGCCGGTATTATGGCTTTATAGTCGTGTGAGTGAACATTAAATGTGTGTAATTCTGCATATGAATGTAACTTTATGTTTCTTCTACTCTTTCCGGCCATTCTTGGTACCTGTTTGACCGTCTTGTTTTGACTAAAGAAGTCAAAAAAAATGTATTGTTTTGTGTGTACAATCTTTCTGGGTAGAAATGACAAAATTTCATACCCTCACAAATTATCCTGACAGGACAAAGAAAAACTTTTCCCGCTCGAGATACTCTAAGATGATTGGTTCACGTACGCGAAGCGGGCGTGAACCCCTCCTCTCCATAAAAGACTGACACAGAAGTTTCTGGGAGAGCTTTTTCCCTGTGAGAGGTTTCCGTGCCATGGCTCCTTAGGGAGCTTTACGCAGTGTTTCTCCTTTTTCTTTAATCTTTCTTTATTTTCGTCTTCGGACTTTCCTACTTTCACTTTCAGCGAAATGAACGTAATCGGCAACTTCGACTTTAAAGAGACTCTTTGAGCCAACCAGCAACTGCACCTCAGAGGACATTCAAACTAACGCGCTCCCTCGCTCTGAAAGACCACGTGAACGCGTGACACGAGGACAGAGACACACACACACACGCTTTGGTTCTCAGCCACACGAAGAATCATGCAAGTATCGTAATTCCTATCGATCTAAATGCTTTAAGATCTGTTTACCCCATTCAGGGGATTTGATCTTTGTGATTCCTTGTTGTCTCTCTAAGGGTTATGATGTCTGTGATTTTTGCCATGCTGCGATCACCCCGGTGATCTCTCTCATCCTGACCGTTAGTTTCACTTTCTCTCTCTCTCTCTCTCGCGCTCTCTCTCTCGCGCTCTCTCTCTCTCTCTCTCTCTCTCTCTCTCTCTCTCTCTCTCTCTCTCTCTCTCTCTATATATATATATATATATATATATATATATATATATATATATATATATATATCGTTTACTCTCCCTCTCTCTTCCTATTTTAATTCGTGTTTGTAATGTTTTTCGTTTGTTTGTTTCGAGTGTATACACATATATTCCGTGTGAATTGTAGAATTCTGTATCCGTAGTTTCATTTTATTAAAACCATTATATTCTTGATTGCTAATTGTCCAATCTTGCTCATTTTTACAAAGTCAATGAAGTGTTTGATCCTAGCTACAAAGCTTTACAATTCGTTACTATTTCAGTTACCTAAATTTTATAATAACAAGAAGGTGAATTTTCATGGCCAGAAAATAGCTTTTTTTGGAATTATAAGGAAGGGATAACCTTGTTGAGAAGTTGATAAGTTAATCTTACGGCCGTTTGCTGGACAAACAGTTTGATAGCTAAATTAATTCCATTAAAGGTTATCTCATATAATCGATCTGGAAAGGGACCATTGATATATGAATGAAGAATTATAATTCGTTGTGATTGATCATTCATATATACAATCGATCTATTTTCAACTTATCATATTCATGATTAATTATTAAAATTCCCTATATATAATTTGAGCTAATTCAATGTAAGACTCATTGTCGCTACATTTTTTGGTGGAGACCGCGACGCATTTCAAACTTTGTTTTATGAGCAAATTCAGTTTCAATCTATGAGTATATTGTGTATTAATTTTTTTTTTTTTTTATGCGCGCTCCAGTGAAAGTCGCGCAACGCAACCCACTGAAGAACTGATCGGCACGAAGCCGATCTCAGTTAAGCAAATTGACCCTGTGAAATATGTTTAACATGTGAACACTGTTAATTGCTAAATTAAACTGCAGTTCATAATATTATACCTGTCCCTGTAAAGACGAAGCAAACTCTTTACAGCTGGTACATGTTAATATTACGTAAACGCCTGATTAAGACGAGAATCTCTTTATCAGAGCAAGACGTAAATCTGATCGAGAGCGAGTTTCCTCTGTTCAGTGGTAAAAGGCCTTACTTACATAATGTCGTTATTGAATTAGTGGTTAACCCAGTGATATTCAACAAAAACGGTAAACTCCTGGTCAAAATTGGTTTAGCTACCCAATTAAAGATCTGATACATTTAAATGTAAATCTAATACATAAAAATGTTTTTGTGAGTAACAACAGACGAAAATTCCTGTTGTTTCACATCCGCATGTTTTCACAGCGAAGAAATCCTGTTTCACGCTCTTGTGCACTATAGCACCGAAAAGATCCACAGAGATCTGTTTGTTCATTTGTGATTTATTGCAGGAAATCAGCACAATGCTCTTAATTTGAATCACATTAAAGTCGGTTGTAATTCCTTGCTAAACACCAGAGGGCGCTCCTTTAGGTATTTAGAAATCTCAAATTACGCCCGCCTTCTGACATCAGCGTGCATGAGCACAATTACGCCATCTCGTGGCCGTGTAAGATAATGCTCTCTTTACTGCTGAATTCATTTCCCTGTGAATTAGAATCAGAAAGAGCTTTATTGCCAAGTGTGCTTGCACACACAAGGAATTTGTTTTTGGTACTGAGGCCTCCAGTGGACATATACAGATACAAATACAACAAGAAACATAATACTACAAATTATAAGAATAAAAAATAAAAATATAAATATATGAGAATAAAAGTATCACAGTTGGGTTTAGTCAGAATAGACATTTCCAGATTTACAGATTATGAACATATTTACAGTGTTTTGAATATTATAAATAAATAAATCTACATATAAGTATCACCTGAGTTGTAGGGTATTGCACTAAACAGTGGGAGTATTGCACTTAAAGGCGTATGCATTGGGAGATATGTTAACTGTTCAGGAGGGAAATGGCCTGTGGGAAGAAACTGTTCCTGTGCCGAGATGTTCTTGTGGCCAGTGATCTGAGTCGCCGTCTTGACGGTAACAGATCAAACAGGAGGTGTCCAGGGTGAGTGGAGTCTGTGATGATTTTACCTGCTCTCTTCCTCACTCTGGAAGAGTACAGGTCCTGGAGGGTTGGCAGCGGGGCACCAATAATCCTCTCCACAGTCCGGACTGTCCGTTGTAGTCTCCTGATGTCTGATTTGGTAGCTGAACCAAACCAGACAGTGATGGAAGTGCATAAGACAGACTCAATGACGGCTGAGTAGAACTGAATCAGCAGCTCCTGTGGCAAGTTGAACTTCCTCAGCTGGCGAAGGAAGTAGAGTCTCTGCTGGGCCTTTTTCACAGTGGAGTCAATGTGATTGTCCCACTTCAGGTCCTGAGAGATGATAGTGCCCAGGAACCTGAATAACTCCACTGCTTCCACAGTGCTGTTCATGATGATGAGTGGGGGGAGTGCTGGGCTGTTCCTCCTGAAGTCCACGATCATCTCCACTGTTTTGAGCGTGTTCAGCTCAAGGTTGTTATAACTGCACCAGACAGCCAGATGTTCAACCTCCAGTCTGTAAGCAGACTCGTCGCCGTTTTGGATGAGACCGATGACAGTGGTGTCGTCTGCAAATTTCAGGAGCTTGACAGAGGGGTCTTTAGAAGTGCAGTCATTAGTGTACAGGGAGAAGAGCAGTGGGGAGAGAACGCACCCTTGGGGGGCGCCAGTGCTGGTGGTGAGAGTCCTGGATGTGTGTTTCCCCAGTCTCACTCGCTGCTGCCGGTCCGTCAGGAAGCTGGTGATCCACTGACAGATCGAGGATGGTATGGAGAGCTGGGTCAGTTTGGCTGTGAGAAGACCAGGCATGATGGTATTGAAGGCCGAACTGAAGTCCACAAAGAGGATCCTTGCATAAGTCCCTGGTCTGTCGAGATGTTGCAGGATATAATGCAGTCCCATGTTGACTGCATCATCCACAGACCTGTTTGCTCTGTAAGCAAACTGAAAGGGATCCAGCAGGGGTCCAGTGATGTCTTTCAGGTGGGCCAACACCAGTCTTTCAAACGACTTCATGACCACAGACGTGAGAGCGACAGGTCTGTAGTCATTAAGTCCAGTGATTTTGGTTTTTTTGGGGACAGGAATGATAGTGGAGCGTTTGAAGCAGCAGGGAACTTCACACTGCTCCAATGATCTATTGAAGATCTGCGTGAAGACCGGGGCCAGTTGGTCAGCGCAGGCTTTTAAACAAGCAGATGAGATGCCGTCTGGGCCTGAGGCTTTCCTAGTCTTCTGTTTTTTGAAGACTCGGCTCACGTCCTCCACACAGACCTTAAGCTCAGGTAGGATGGCAGGAGGGGGGAGTAATGGGAGTGCAGGAGGTGATGGTGAATGTGTGAAGTGCAGATCAGACCGGGTGTGTGGTGTGAATGAGGGCTTTTCAAACCTGCAATAAAATGAGTTTAAATCATCAGCCAGGTGTTGATTGTCCACAGATCGAGGGGATGGTGACTTGTAATTGGTGATGTTCCTCAGGCCATTCCAGACTGATGATGGGTCGTTGGATGAAAACTGGTTTTTCAGTTTTTCAGAGTAGTTCCTTTTAGCAACTCTGATCTCCTTTGTCAATCTGTTTCTGGCCTGGTTATACAAGATTTTATCCCCACTTCTGTAAGCATCCTCTTTGGCATGACGAAGGTGTTTGAGTTTCCCAGTAAACCATGGTTTATCATTAGTAAATGATAAGAATGTCCTGGTAGGAATGCATGTATCCTCACAGAAACTTATCCTGTCTAAATTGTCAATAATTATTTGAATTATTTGAATCCTGTCTAAATTCTCAATAATTATTTGCATTTATAGCTTTGCTTGTGCGAATTTTATTTTGTGGTAGACAAAATTTTTCTGCTTTTGACTGGTACATTTACTTAGAGTTTGGATCAAAACAAGATTTGAATTAAAACTTAAACTAAATCCCAGCACAGCCAGAGAGAGCCCACTTAGAAGTCCCCCACCTAGTGGCCGCTGCCTTCTACGTCCGCTCACTCAACTCTCCTTGTCTCTCTTTTCAATTCTGTTTTGGATTGTTTTATTTCTACTTTTTCTCTTTTTATTATTTTATAATCATTGATGACACTTCACTGTTATCATAAGATATTATGATCTATATCTATATTATAATTAGATATCTAATTATTATAAGATATTATCCTGATTTCTCAATCTCCTTTCACGCTTATTTTAATTTGGTTTTAAACCAGTGTAAATTTACGTCGTGTTTGCCTGTCAGCCACTGATATACATGTGGAGGAAACAGCGCCACCCTGTGGCCTTCCTCACTAAGTCGGCATCACGTTTTTCCTCCTTTCACTCTGTTTTGAATTGTGCATCTATCTCATCTTCCCCTTTTGATTATTTTATAGTTATTAATGATGCTTTACCTTATTAGCTATTATAGGATATCATTCTGATTTCCCTTTTAATTCTTTCCTGCTTGTTTTAAATTTTAAATTTAAACAAGTTTTGAATTTTGAATTTGAATCAAGTGTTCTGTTCCCCAGGCAAAGCACGGAGAAGGAGTACGCCCCCTTGTGGTGAAAACCCACTACTGCGGCCTGCTTCTTCTACCGTGTTCCAATCCCGCTCCTTCATATTTAGATTTTTATTATTTTTCCTCTCTTTTGGGTGAGGTTATTTCGATAATTACCAACATTATCATAATTCCTTTTTTATTATTATTATTATTAAGTAAAACCTTCGACTCTTATTGCTACATAAATAATCACTCAATTTGGTTTAAACAAACAAGCCTTAATTCACTTTATGCTTCCGTTGTTCATCCTTTTGTGTATCTATTGTAGTAACTCCCTTGGTGATTTGAAGTCATCTCTGGTGGTGTTCCGGCCAGCAGGGTTGTCCGACCAGCGTTACCAACACTGGCTGTGTGTGAATCTCAGTTTCTTTTATCTCTGTCCGTCGTTGCGGCCCGCAGTGCTGACATCAGCAATTTGGCACTCCAAAGGTAGTCAACCAGTCCAGCCGACACAAAGGCAATTTCTGGGACCAGTACCTAAACCGGGGCCTAAAAAGAGGCCACTCCTCCGGGAGGGTTCTGGGGAACAGCCCAATTTTGTAGTGTTGTCTGGCGGTTGACATCTTGGCGTTGCCGAGTTGTGTTTAAAGTCAAAAAGACTGTTTGGGAGGGCGCAACGCGACACAGAGTAACGGAGGGCCGAGGACACCACGGTTGAGTGTTTGGGAAGCGCCAGGGAGGTTGACCATGCCACTGGTTCTCACCGGAGTGGACTCAATTCACCGCAGGTAAACTAAATTTAATAAAAAAAAAAAACCCTCCCACTTACTATAAGCCACAAAATACTAGATATCTCCCGGATATTTTAAGTGTTTGGCCCATCTCTTCTCCAAGCCACCTCATCTTAGGTTGCTATCCTGACAACCCCACTCACCCGTAGGCCCTATCTTAAACCCTATCAGCGGTAGTAGGCTTAGGCCTCCTTAGTCTCCCTAACACTTCCAGTTTTAGTATTTATTCCAGTTCTTTATAGACCTATTGTTTTACTTCATTCTGATCTTTTCTATCTTGTGTTCTGTTGTGATTTTTTTCTTTCATTTCACTTAGAGACAGTAACCTGTGAGAGCCACCAAGGAAGCTAAATAATAGAATAGAGCGACAATTACGCAACCGGTGTCATCACGTGACCCGCTAGGCTACTGCTTGTCAAAAGTTCGGGTCCTTCGTCTCCCAAATCAATTGGCTCCGCTAACTGGTTACATCAGTTAGCCCCAAAATTCTCATAAACGGCATAGCCCGTATGAGTATAGCTCGTTAACCTTAGAACGAACTTGCACTGGTCTCTTTGTTTGTGTGTTGTGTTCCTCTCGCCCACAGTGAGCCAGCATGGTCCGGTCCTACAGTCATGGTCGAGAGCCATGACGACCTCCTTCCTGCCTAAGGACGCCGACGTGGACAAGCTGATGGCCCAAGATCCGACCCAGAGCTACAACTACAAAGACTGGGCCAGAATCGTCGGAGGCATCGCACACAACCCCGTCGCCCAGGCACAGCTCAGCGAAAGGAGCAGCATCAGCCTGGAGCAGGAAGCCACAACGCTAAAGCTTCAAGCGGAGGAACCAGACCCACGCGCAAAGCCATCTAGGTCAACTACTCCGCAAGACCACGGCCAGCGCGGGACAGAGGATGCAACAGACCCAGCGCTACAGAAAGAAGCGGAAAGACTTCAAAAGGCCCTGTGTGATCTTCGTCTTGACACCGACCAAAGAAAGCAAGCGGAGAGAAACGCCAGAGAGAAACTCAACGAGAAACTCCGACAAGGTGAAGCTCTCCTTGCAAGAGCAGAGACTGAACTAAAAGAAAGAGACGCTAAAGCCAAGGCATGCAAAAACCACTTGCACGCAGCCCGAGCTGAAATCCACGAGCTTACTCAGCAGAGACACGATCTCAAAAACGAACTTGACATTGTTCACGAAGAGTTGAAACACTCTTATAGACTGCAGAATGACCGGGAAGGGGAAACGCACACCACAAAGTTTCCCCCAACCAGCCGGTCCGTACCTTTCAGCCACAAACTCAGAGCTGAAAGGGGGGGGTTAAAAGCCCATTGCTCAAAATGTCACCAGCCAGCTTCCAGAGAACCCCTGCCGCTAACCATGGCATGGCCCCCAAAGAACTCGTCAAGCTGGCCAGAAACATCCCTACGTTCACTCCGAACCCTGCAAGACATTGACTTTCATTCACAGACTGTAGCCAATGTAACTACTTGTGACAGATTTCACCTGCTAAGGATTACGTCTAGCCGTGACATTCGCAGCTTCCTATATCGTCAACCAGAGACTGTCAAAACTGACTACCAGCAGCTGCGACAATCTTTGATTAAAGAATTCTCTGATCCAGAATCAGACCAAGGGGTCCTCATCGCCATGGACCTCAAGCAGACAAGACTTGAAACCCCACAGACCTACTGCGGCCGATTCCGACAAGCCTACTTCGGAGCACAGAAAGAGCCAGGTATGGAAGAGGATTTCAAACTTCAGAACTCTTGTTTCTCCAAAACCTGCATCCCACAGTGAGTCATCACATGGGCATCCTGGCCTGTTCACGGACCATGTCTGCCCAACAGCTACGAGACTTGGCTCACAAAGCTTATGTCAAGCAAAAGACTGTGTCCAGAAAGACTGTGAAAAACAACACCATCTTCCCTGTCTCCGAACACTATTCAGAGCTGACTCTAGAGGGCGCCCCACAACACCACAGACCTTTGTACAGAGAGTCAAGACAGTTCCAAGCCAGCAGAGGGCAGCACAGCCGCAATGGTGCTCGTCCAAGGCACCAGAGCGAGCGCTCTGAAAGATTCTGGGAAGCCTGCCGGTGACCCAGAAACAGCTTACCCCCATCACCAAGAGACTCAAACCTAGACAGCCCGAAGCGGTACCCCTCTCAACATGCCACTGGTAAGCACAAGTCTGAGCACACATCAGATAAAAACAGTGCAGCCACGTCAGAGACGGCAGAGATCCTGAAGGTGCTGATTGAGCTTCTGCACATGAGATCTCACAAGAGAAACAAGGGGGACGAGCCAGACGTCCTATGTCTAAGCGTAAGACTTGAAACAGGCACCCAGAACACTGCTCGTCAGCCAAAGACCACAGAGCTAACTGTCACATCACAAGGTGTCAGCATCACCCAAGCTCCACAGCTGACAGCTGCACAGCCTGAGCAGGACAGCACAGCGTCCCACAACTGGGACCAAAGTCCCAAAAGACCAAGAAATGCTGCTTTGGCTACCTGCCTCCGCAGCGACCCACACAGACCAGCCCCGACGCCAAGACTTCTGGGAAACCTGATCAAAAAGGGGGTGGGCCAAAAACTCTACCTAACAACCACTGTGGACAATGATTTGAGCCTTGACACCCTGCTAGACACCGGCTCAGACATCACGTTAAGGTCAGCCCAACTATTTGAAAGACTCAGTGCTAAAACTAAGAGCCAAGATCGAACTCTTAAATCTCAAACATGTGAGCTGAATGTGCAATCCCACAGCCAGAACGACATCCGGCTCAAACAGGTAGCTTCCATCCACCTGACAATTGGTTCTATGAATCTGATCCACCCAGTGTACATCTCAAAAATGAACACTTACCCACTTCTAATTGGCAAAGACCTGCTAGATCGCTTTGAACCTTTACTGGACTTCAAATAACTGTAAGTTTGGGCTCAAGTGCTGGAACCCCTCCCCCTCCAGTCACACAGGCCACCCGAGCCAGACTGTTGGGTCACAGAGGTCACGAGAATTCCCGCAGAGCCAGACTGTCAGGTCACAGAGTTCACGGGAACTCTCACAGCCAGCCACGGGGACACAGTTCCAGCACCAGACCAAGATTCAAGTTCACCACTCTGCACATTTCAGCTCACCAAAGACTCTGACTCCTTCTGCCCCAAGGTCACAACT
Source organism: Gila orcuttii (assembly GCA_026230005.1). Taxonomy (NCBI): domain Eukaryota; kingdom Metazoa; phylum Chordata; class Actinopteri; order Cypriniformes; family Leuciscidae; genus Gila; species Gila orcuttii. The sequence continues at coordinate 2,256,738 of JAPDVR010000002.1, read as the reverse complement.
GACCTGCAGTTGAATGACGTAACCACCACTGACATTGTACTTGCCCTAAACCACACGCTGGGCTTCTTTCAGCCCTCACCTGAATGTGTTGAACTTGGACTCACGCTGCAAGCCACACCCCTTACTGAAGTGTCATCTTGTGTAGTCTACATCCTTTTCAACAACGGCATGGCAAGGGACATCACAATTCCCAAAGCCTACCGAGTGGGATGGCTATTGAGCCACGACTTCCATGACTTTTGAACTCACACTACCAATCATTGGGCCCATCCCATATTCAATGATGCCCGAAGGGAACACAGACCACACAGTGTTCACAGCACCCTTCAAACTCATCTCCATTACTTCGGTCATGCCGATGGACAAAGACCAGGTATGCAGAACAGCACTGACAGAGGTCCAACACCTTGTAGCATACAAAGTCTCCAGACAGCCTGCTTGCGAGACTGACGACACTGCTGCACCTCTGCCTGCCAACACGACAGACAGAGGAGCCGTACCCAGGATTTGAGTCTCAAGTTCAGCAAATTCTAAAAGACGCTGACGCAATTAAAAATGATGCAGATCTACAAAGTCCTTTACAAGTTCAAAGCATCCTTTGCCAAAGACTCTTTAGATTGTGGTCTCACCGAACTCCACACTGTGCGCATCCCAACGCACCCTAATGCTCCTCCCACTTTTGTCTGGCAGTACAAGATCCCCATCGCTTCACACGAACCGGTGTGAGAGATCATCGAATCCAGGCTTGGAAAAGGTGTCATCCGTCCATGCAACAGCACCCATTCTGCCCCATCTGGCCCGTCCTCAAACCAAACGGCAAGTGGCACCCCACCATTGACTACAGGAAACTGCATCAACAGGTGCCACTGTCCCGATGGCCCTTGACCCAGCTGGAGCAAGAAACACCCAGAATCAGAGGAGACACAATCTTCTCTACACTTGATGTGGCCTCTGGATTCGGGACCATACCTGTGCATCCAGAAGATCAGCACAAGCTAGCCTTCACGTTCGGCAACAGACAATTCACTTGCACCAGGTGCCGTTCGGCTATGCCAACTCACCTGCTGAGTTTAACACCTCCCTGAACAAAGCATGCCCAGATGCCAGAATGAGAGGTAACCTTATCTACGTTGATGATGTTCTCATGAAAAGCACAACAGGGGCTGACCACCTGAAAGAGATAGACTATGTTTTGAACCAATTATCCACTGCCGGCGCCAAGAACGCCCTCCACAAAGGACAGTGGTGTCGAACCAAAGTCAACTATGCAGGTCTACTCATCGGATCACGGGGCATCAAACCGCACTCCAGCCATATTCAAGCTGTTCAAAACATCAAGCCACCCACCAACATCTCAGAGCTGCGAAGCTTTCTAGGGGTGTGCAATTACTCACAGCAGTTCAGCAAAAGCTACTCAGACATTGCGAAACCTCTAACTGCCCTTCTAAAAAAGAGACTGCCCATTTGTATGGACAGAAGTTCAAGAAAATGCCATGAATGAGCTAAACGACACCTAGGCACAGCTCCATGTCTGGCTTACCCTGACCCACAAAAAGAGTTCTATCCAGAAGCTAGGTTCTCCAACCAATGCCTCAGTGCTGGCCTGTACCAAAGGCATGATCAAGACAAAAGAGTCGTTACATATGCCAGTAAGACACTTCTCCCACCAGAGACTACATTCTCAGACTGTGAAAAATCTCTGCTATGCACTGTATGGGCTGTAACGTTCCTCAACAGCCAGCGCATCCGAGATGGCGTGTTCACCAATTCACGCATAGCCACATGGTTAATGGCCCTCCAGGCGCGCAATGTTGAGGCACGTCATGCTCAAAATCACAAGTCTGCGCTAGGCAACGGCCTGGCAGCCTGCCAAAACTGCTCTGATAACACCAGCTGCAACAGTGGATGTAGAAGAACCCCAACAACAACAACTGACCTGTCACAGGTACTTTAAAGAGAATGCGTGTCAAGGTATGCCCACAGCCTACATCGATGGATGTTCCTACCACCATGAGGGCACCCCTCAATCAGGTGCGGGCATGCTGTGGGTAAATGACATACCGTGCCCACCACAATACTTCAAGTTGGGCCCACAGTCATCACAATATGCTGAGGTAGCAGCCATTCTCATAATGCTGCAAATCGCGTTGACACATAACATAAAAAGAACTCCTTATGTGCACAGACTCTAACTAAGCTAGGCTCAGTTTCACATGCCACTTTCCAGGCTGGAAACAAAATGGCTGTAAGACCTCAAACCACATGCCTGTCACACACCAACACCGGTTCCAGGCATGCGATGACATCACAAGAACAAACAACATGATTGTCTACTGGAAAAAGGTGAAAGGACACTCAAGGCAACCGGGCCTTGCCAAAGACTTGAATGACCAAACCCATACCCTCGCCAAGCCTAGCGCACTAAGCGACTAGCTGTGGTCACTTCAAACCCACCCACCCACCCTGAAATTTGAAGTGATTACACTCAGCATAAGAACTTTACAAACTAAACTGTCCACCTCAGAGCAGTTTACGCTAGCTCCGCTGTTTACAAAGACAAACATAACGAACATGCGGGCTTCTGAAACAATAAAGACTTTGCTTCACCACCTCTCAGACCCCTCCAACCAACCCTTGAATGCCGTCTGCACTCACTGACAACCAGTTACTAAGAACACTGCATGACACCAAGCACATGCTGCGTGCACAGAGCTACATTCTATGTGTGCACCGTCTGACACCACAACGCACAGACGTGTAATGCAACGGCGCAAAGGGGGGATAAGGCCAATGTACGTCCATGACGCATCATGCGCTGCAAACCACAGCACCAGAGCCACTGACAATACACTGAAGCAAGCGACATGCCAGCAGCAAGATGTGGCAAAACATGGGCCAAGGCAAGCTAAACCTAGTTGCCACCCATGAAATAAAAAAGACTGCCCTGTCCAACCAAAGACAACCCTTGCTGGCTTTTTCCGCCCCTTTCTTTCTCTCCCTGTTGTCTGTACCAGGTTGCTGCTGTGGTTCACTATGCCGTGCTGTCAGCCATCCAGAGGACAGCTGCCACCGAGAGAACAACTGAGACTCCTGATCACCAACTGCAGGACCTACACCCATTAAGCGCATGTTCGACTCATCCAGCCACAAGGCCTACAGAGCACACTACCCCAGCACCGTAGCCCAATACGGCTGGGCAAGTGCCCGATGGACAGAGGACTCCCTCTCTCACGCCAAGGCCAAGGTCGAACACGTGTCCAACCAACTTGGGAAAGTGACTGTTACACAATCAGGACTCCTAAGCACCAACTAACACTCCAAACGGTTCCTGGGAGCGTTGCTCGGAGCCGTAGCTGCCGCCAGAACTCTGTTCGACACTGGTATGCCAAGTGTCCACACAGCAAACATAGCCACTGCGAAACGGCATGTGGTTGAAATCCAGACTGAACTTTCACAGCTAAAAGAGCAACTCACCACGCAGAGTGCATCTTTCCAAACCATCGGCAAGACAGTGAGAAGAACATGGTCATTCTCAACATTCACAGCGTCCTGCTGAATCATACCATGAACTGCATGGAACCGCTGTTTACTGTCTTCCAGAATGACTTTGCCCAAACTCAGCTGGTTACAGCCCTGATAACAGACATCCTGTGGGAGGTTAACTCCTCAAATGACAGCCCAGCCACGGGTAGAATCCCACCGTACTTGAAACCCTTAAGCCTTGTGCTAACTATGCTGGTTTCCGCCATTACCAGGCCAACTGATCCCCTTACAAATACACCTGGCCTACTCTCTGGGTAACGCCATCCCACTCTACGTCGATCACGAGCAGAGGGGAGTGGATGTGCTCTTGAACCAATCCATCAGCGAGTCAAACCAAGTCTACAGACTTAAAGACATTGCCAATGTTAGGTTTTTGAAAAGGAACACCCAGGACAGCAACACACAGCTGCACCTGGCCCCAAACCTGCACATGTATACCTCACCAAAGACATTCACTATCTCTGCCCTAGCAAACCCTTCCTCAGAGACAACACTGAAGGAACCTGCGGGTTGCAAACCCTGGTCAGCGACACACGCTGCCCTGCCGAAGCTAAGCCTCGCACTCAAGTCATCAGAGACGCAAGCAGAGATTGTAGGTGACAGGTGGCTCGTTAACACCTGTGCGTACAGCTACTCTCACTTACGACCAGCATGACACAACCAGCCGTGTCAACCTGCTCAACCAGAGTACGTGGATTCAAGCCCCCAAAGGTGCCATATTCCACCTGAATGATCTGGCATTGTACCATCTTCCGAGCAAAGCATACCAGACAGCACTGGAACTCCCGTCCTTCAAGAACTACAACTTCACCTTAGATCCAGCACTGGAACTCTGGATCGAGGAAAGGGGGTCCCAATTAATTTACATTGCTCCGGTCAACACAGCCATCCAAGCACTGTCTCGACTGCCGTTCTGAACAATCTGCGATCCTAGCCTGGACCTCAGCCGACATTGTGCTGTGCATCTCTACAGGTAATCAGCCACACTCTGACACTATGCGTGGCATTCATTCTGTACAGAAGACTCAACCAGATGCGACACAGCCGAGCTCACGAAAGCCGTGCCTGAAGGTTTCAGACAGAATCCCCGGAAAGGGGGTGCCAAGTCAGAGACTATGCCGAACCTCATCGAGCGGAATCCTCAACTTTATGATCCACCTGCTGTCCTACCATCCTGGTCCACCTGCTACATAACCATCATGATTCACCTGTCATCTGCCCATCGTGACGATTGTCGTCCGATGATGTCCACACAGGGACTTCATCCGACGAAAAGGGGGAACTGTAGCCGCAAGCAGATGGCCAGTTCTGCCAGTTGATTAAATTACTAATGGACAAAGCAGTGTCCGGTTTTACCACATGTGACCAAAAGGCATATGACCAAAAGGCCGCTTTGGCTCAAGATCACGCGGAGAACTCCCCAGGGTTTCCCTTCGATAATAAGACGATAACAAGATGAACATTGTCACTTCCACATTGTCCATTCAAAAACGCACACACAATCACCCACAGGGGATGAGCAAAAAAGTTCACCACCCGCCAACCACGGGATGAACTTATACACAAACGTCCTTTGTGTGCAACTTAGGATAGAAATATCCTTAATGTATATAACAGAATTGTATCTAACCTTCCTGTATGCATGCATATCTAATTAGTTTTGTCTTATTCTATAGATTAAATTTGAGACTGTTCTGTAACTTTGAATCTTAAGTGTATTTCTAAAGAAAGAATACCTAACAGGATCAAATTCTGTGCCTCTCCCTCTTGCTAGGTCATAAAACTTTATGACCCCCAAAAGGAATTCCAAGGGAACCATAGCTCCCACTTGAATTCTGATAAAGAAAGAGGAATAGACTCTGCAATCTTATATTTTCTATAAGTATAACCATTTAAGAAATGTATAAACATGAATTTGATCTTTCCTAGGTCATGGTAGCCGGTATTATGGCTTTATAGTCGTGTGAGTGAACATTAAATGTGTGTAATTCTGCATATGAATGTAACTTTGTTTTTTCTACTCTTTCCGGCCATTCTTGGTACCTGTTTGACCGTCTTGTTTTGACTAAACAAGTCATACATAGGATATTACAGTAAAATGTATTGTTCTGTGTGTACAATCTTTCTGGGTAGAAATGACAAAATTTCATACCCTCACAAATTATCCTGACAGGACAAAGAAAAACTTTTCCCGCTCGAGATACTCTAAGATGATTGGTTCACGTACGCGAAGCGGACCTTGTTGGGAAGTTGATAAGTTAATCTTACGGCCGTTTGCTGGACAAACAGTTTGATAGCTAAATTAATTCCATTAAAGGTTATCTCATATAATCGATCTGGAAAGGGACCATTGATATATGAATGAAGAATTATAATTCGTTGTGATTGATCATTCATATATACAATCGATCTATTTTCAACTTCGATAATTTAACTGTAATATGCAGTATATTAATCATATTCATGATTATTAAAATTCCCTATATATAATTTGAGCTAATTCAATGTAAGACTCATTGTCGCTACAAAGGTTACACATTCACACTAAACAGGTAACACAAGCACACTAAACAGGTAACACATGCACACTAAACAGGTAACGCATGCACACTAAACAGGTAACGCATGCATACTAAACAGGTAACGCATGCACAATAAAAAAGGTAACACATTCACACTAAACAGGTAACACATGCACACTAAACAGGTAATACAAGCACACTAAACAGGTAACACAAGCACACTAAACCGGTAACACATGCACACTAAACAGGTAACGCATGCACACTAAACAGGTAACGCATGCATACTAAACAGGTAAAACAAGCTTATTGAGACACATCTGGCTGAAGTTTCACACTATATTAACTGAATTTTCTTCCTTTACTCTCACAGGAAGCAGATGAACGTTATGAATGTGTGTGTATGTGGCAGAAAACAGACGTCCGCAAACACCAGCCTGAATGACACACATGTCCTCATATGCTGTAAAAGTGAACGTCCTCAAATGCTCTTATTTCAGTGCAATAACCTGCTTCAGCTCAAGAATGTTTTAGTGTTGTGTGCTCATCGACGGCTAATAAACTGAATAACTGCTGACACCTTTGTGTTGTTGTCTTTACTAGTTGTAAAATATGTGTATTTTCATATGTATTTATTATATAGGTAGTATATTATATATTGTCACACAGACAACTTTGGATTAAGACTTTTTGAAGGCCGACACGTTAACTTCGCTGTTGAAGAACTGTGCTACACTACTACCTTCAATAAATTATTCTCCCTACAAGAACTCTAAGTAGTCTTGACCATTTTATGTATTAGAGAAATCTAATACATTGGCAAGCCACCCTAGCGAACGCTCAGCCAAATACAGCAAAATCTAACACTTTTATGAATGTGATCAAAGAAACACTAAAGAGTGGTTTAAAGGGTTTGAGTTTATTGATGCTGGACAGAGTTACACAGCATAAAATACACATCAGGTTTTGATTGGTTGAGCAGCGATGACATTACTCAGACCACGATGACCCTCCAGTGGATTTTATATCTGCAAAACCAAACAGACAGAATGGATTAAAGATCTCAGTGAAATCACATACAATTCTTTCTCTTTTATGGCATGTGAGAATGTACAACCGTACAGTTTTAGATGCTTCATTCTCAACATACAAAACTCATAAAAAAACTTGAGTTGCTTATTTAAAAAAAGTAAAAGAAGTTTTGTGTGAAATTTAAAAGTAATGTATTACTTTACACGTGACTTGAAAAAAAAGTAATCAGTTTACATATCTCACATTACAGAAAATATTAAAGGTGCAGACTGTAAGAATGACTAGTAGTCGAAATAGGTACTGCAGTCCTATTCAAAATATCTGAGATCGTCAACATATGGTATTTTTATGCTTTAGTAGAGTGAAAAAGTTACATTAAACATTTAAAAAATTTATTTTACCTAGTCGCCAAAAATATAAAAATAAAAAGCTAATTCAAAATATTACTAGAACTATAACAGTATATCAATGATGGTATAATAACACTGGCCTGTAGTAACTGTAGAATTCCTTATACTTGACATTCATTGACATCAAAGACTCAAACAGACCTCAAAACTAATTTAATTAGTGGGAGTCAGACAAATGTAGTTACATCAGCGTTGTGAATATTGGAGGAGACACGTGGAAGAGTATGATTTCATGCAGCAGTAACTTTCAACACATTACAAGACATTTTCAGGCTCTGATATAAACGGTTCGTACCTCAGCTGCTGTAGCTCCACCCTATGAAGCCACTACATCTGCTGTAGCTCCGCCCACTGAAACCACTACATCTGCTGTAGCTCCGCCCACTGAAGCCACTACATCAGCTGTAGCTCCGCCCACTGAAGCCACCACATCAGCTGTAGCTCCGCCCAGTGTTGTCTTGCTCGAGCAGCTGACAGCGATTCCACCTGCACATCAAACCAATGACAGTCATGATAAACACACATGAGGAAACGAGCCAAGACTTTATAAGAAGCATGTGATGAATCAAATTTTCATATCACGATAATCGTTAAAGCTTTTATCGCTGTATTGAATTGAACTTTGAACATTTAAATGCAATAAAACAATACACAAAGTAAACAACTTTTCAAACAGATTGAAGTGCAAACGCACAAGTCTTTCAGTATTTGGTGTTATTTGATAAACATCATAGCGAAAACAAAAACCTGAACGCCTGTTTGAAAACGTCATTACTTTTCGCCTCCACAAACGGATCATTCCACAGCCTGTTTTGTTTACATTTAAATTTAATTGGATGATGGAAAAGAAATATTCTAAAAATTAATTCTAAAAATCTAAACAATTTAGTAAAACAAATTACCTAGAATTATTCACAGTATTTTCAAGTGCCCATCATAATTTGATTTTTTCAATCAAGCTTTTCATCTGAATTACGACTTTAAGTCATAATTTTGACTATGTTATAATTATGTCAGTTTTGACTTTTTATGTCATATTTACGTTTTGAGTCAGAAATTGTACTGTTTTTTGTCAATTTCAACTCATAATTTCAATTAACATTGTAACTTTTTACGTCATAATTTCAACTTTTCATCTCATAATTATGACTTAGTAATTTAGATAATTAATAATTTAGATTTTTTTTGTCATAATTCCAACATTTCATCTCATAATTATGACTTAGTATGTCATAATTTTTAATTTTTTGTCAATTTCGACTTGACTTAAAAAGTAATAATTATGACACAAGTCAAAAAATTATGACAAGTCGAAATTGACAAAAAATAAAAATTATGACATACTAAGTCATAATTATTAGATAAAATGTTAGAATTTTGACAAAAAAGTTAAATGACTTCAAAAGTCGTAATTATGACAACTCGAAAGATTATGACAAATCGAAATTGACAAAACGTCAAAATTATGACATACTAAGTCATAATTATGAGATGAATTGTTGGAATTATGACAAAAAATTAAATGACTTAAAAAGTAATAATTATGACACAAGTCGAAAAATATGACATTTAACTTTTTGTCATAATTCCAACAATTGTCAATTTTGATTTGTCATAATTTTTCGACTTGTTAGAATTATTTTAAAAAACTTAAATGACTAAAAAAAGTCATAATTATGACAAGTCGAAAAATCATGACATGTCGAAATTGACAAAAAGAAAAAATTATGAAATACTAAGTATAGTATGTCTTAGTAATATGACATACTATATTTTGTACATCAATACATCATTTTGAAGAAGAAATTTTGAAATTATGACAAAAAACTTAAATGACTAATACATTTATAATTATGACTTAGTGTCTCATAATTTTTACTTTTTGTCAATTTCGACTTGTATAATAATTATAACTTTTTAAATCATTCAAGTTTTTTGTCATAATTCCAACATTTCATCTCATAATTATGACTTACTGTGTCATAATTTAGATTTTTTTGTCAATTTCGACTTGTCATATTTTTTCGAGTTATGTCATAATTATGACTATAAGTCGTTTAACTTTTTTGTCATAATTCTATCAGTTCATCTCATAATTATGACTAAGTATGTCATAATTTTGACTTTTTGTCAATTTCGGCTTATACAATAATTATAACTTTTTAAATCATTAAATTGTCAAAATTCCAACATTTCATCTCATAATTATGACTTAGTATGTCATAATTTTGACTTTTTGTCAATTTCGACTGGTCATAATTTTTTCGACTTATGTCATAATTATGACTTTTTAAGTTGTTTAATTTTTTTCTCATAATTCCAACATTTCATCTCATAATTATGATTAAGTATGTCCTAATTATGACTCTATGTTGCATAGCATCCCCCACCTGCAGAGACTGATGCCGCCGCTCCGGGAACGCTGAGGCCGGTGAACTCTCCGGCGCCCTCTAGCAGGGCTTTATAGGTGCTGATCTCGCGCTCCAGCTGCACTTTGGTGCTCAGCAGCAGCTGATAGTCGTGGCTCTGTTGCATTGCACTCTCGCGCACTGAGGATAGCTCCCCCTCCAGGCCGCCGGCCAGCTGACTCAGAGAGAAGATCTGAGCCTGATACTGAGCCTGAAGCTCCACCAGACGCTGCTCCACACTCCCCTTCTGCAGAAGCACAGGCACATTACACTACAACAGTGTTCAGGAGGTCATCATTTAAACTTAGCATTGCATAATTGAGATGTTTTATGCCATCATTTTGAAGTCATATTTTAAACTCAGTATGTTTTATGCCATAATATATTGTAAGATGTAATTTGATCCTGTGATCAAAGCTGAAATTTCAGCATCATTACTCCAGTCTTCAGTGTCACATTAACCTTCAGAAATCATTCTATTATGATGATTTGATGCTCAAGAAACATTTCTCATTATTATCATTGTTGAAAACAGTTAATTTTTTTGTGGAAAAGGTGATATATTTGACATTTTAAGTGATAATTTCAACTTTGTATGTCATGATTTTAGATTTTTAAGTCAATTTTGATTTAGCATGTCAGAAATTTGAACTAAAAGAAACGTAAGCAAAACGTCAGAACATTTGTGTAAGTTAATACATATTACAAATAAATAAAATAATTTCACAGAGGAGTTCCTTTAAATTACTCTACTGTAGTGTAAAAGTTTAAAGAAGTCTCTTCTGCATACCATGGCTGCATTTATTTGATCAAAAATACAGTGAAATATTATTACAATGTAAATCAGCTGTTTTCTATGTGAATATATTGTAAGATGTAATTAGATCCTTGTGATCAAAGCTGAATTTTCAGCATCATTACTCCAGTCTTCAGTGTCACATGATCCTTCAGAAATCATTCTCCAAGAAAAATGTGTTTTATTTTTTAAATGGGCCATTTTGAAAATTCAGAAAAAAAACGTTTTCATGACTTAAATTAAAAGACATTTAAGAAAAATGTAAAAGGCAGTGTTAGTTGGTTTCGTTTAACGTTTTAGCTATCGTGTAACATTTTATTAAATATGGAAATCATAATTTCAAAATAGTATGTCAAACTTATGCATGTCAATTTTAACAAGTATAATTTTGTCAGCAGGTCTAAATTCCGGCATTTTATTTCATCATTCCGACTTTTTAAGTTATAATTTCGAAAGGAAGTCTGATTTAGACTTATGATGTCAATTTCTACTTGTCATAATTTTGACAGTATGTCTAAATTTCATCTGTTTATTAAATCGTTTCGACTTTTTAAATTATAATTTCGAAAGCAAGTCTGAATTTAGACATGTCAATTTCTATTTGTCATAATATTGACAGTATGTCTGAATTTCGACTTATGATGTCAATTTCAACTTGATTTCAGCAGTATGTCAATATTGGTTTTTGATCATTTCAATTTACAAGTCATAATTTGAATTTTTATGTTATCATTTAGACTTTTGATGCCATAATTTGAATTTAGCATGTCATAATTTTGATGTTTTATGCCATAATTTTGAAGTCATCATTTAAACTTAGTATGTCATAATTTTGATGTTTTATGCCATAATTTTGAAATCATCATTTAAACTTAGCATGCCATAATTTTGATGTTTTATGCCATAATTTTTAAGTTATATTTTAAACTTAGTGTGTCATAATTTTCATGTTTTATGCCAGAATTTTGAAGTCATAATTAAAATTTAAGATGTCATAATTTTGATGTTTTATGCCATAATTTTGAATCCACAATTTAAATTTAGTATGTCATAATTTTGATGTTTTATGCCATAATTTTGCAATTAAATTTTAAACTTAGCATGTCATAATTTTGATGTTTTATGCCATCATTTTGAAGTTATCATTTAAACTTAGTATGTCATAATTTTGATGTTTTATACCATACTTTTGAAGTCATAATTTAAACATAGTATATCATAATTTTGATGTTTTATGCCATAATTTTAAAATCATCATTTAAATTTATTATGTCATAATTTTGATGTTTTATGCCATCATTTTGAAATCATCATTTAAACTCTGTATATCATAATTTTGATGTTTCATGCCATAATTTTAAAATCATCATTTAAATTTAGTATCTCATAATTTTGATGTTTTATGCCATAATTTTGAAATCATCATTTAAATTTATTATGTCATAATTTTGATGTTTTATGACATCATATTGAAGTTATCATTTAAACTTAGTATATCATAATTTTGATGTTTTATGCCATAATTTTTAAATCATCATTTAAATTTAGTATCTCATAATTTTGATGTTTTATGCCATAATTTTAAAATCATCATTTAAACTTAGAATGTCATAATTTAGATGTTTTATGGCATAATTTTGAAGTTATATTTTAAACTTAGTATGTCATAATTTTTATGTTTTATGCCATAATTTAAGTCATAATTTAAATTTAAGATGTCATAATTTTGATGTTTTATGCCATAATTTTGAATCCATAATTTAAATTTAGCATGTCATAATTTTGATGTTTTATGCCATAATTTTGAAGTTATCATTTAAACTTAGTATGTCATAATTTTGATGTTTTATACCATACTTTTGAAGTTATAATTTAAACATAGTATATCATAATTTTGATATTTATGCCATAATTTTAAAATCATCATTTAAATTGAGTATATCATAATTTTGATGTTTTATGCCATAATTTTGAAATCAACATTTAAACTTAGTATATCATAATGTTGATGTTTTATGCCATAATTTTAAAATCATCATTTAAACTTAGTATGTCATAATTTTGATGTTTTATGCCATTATTTTGAAATCATCATTTAAACTTAGTATGTCATAATTTTGATGTTTTATGCCATAATTTTGAAATCATCATTTAAACTTAGTATGTCATAATTTTGATGTTTTATGCCATAATTTTGAAGTTATATTTTAAACTTAGCATGCCATAATTTTGAAGTTATCATTTAAACTTAGTATGTCATAATTATGATGTTTTATGCCATAATTTTGAAGCCATAATTTAAATTTAGCATGTCATAATTTTGACGTTTTATGCCATCATTTAGAAGTCAAATTTTAAACTTAGAATGTCATAATTTTGATGTTTTATGCCATAATTTTGAAGCCATAATTGAAACTTAGTATGTCATAATTTTGATGTTTTATGCCATAATTTTGATGTTTTATGCCATAATTTTGAAGTCATCATTTAAACTTAGTATGTCATAATTTAGATGTTTTATGGCATAATTTTGAAGTTATATTTTAAACTTAGTATGTCATAATTTTTATGTTTTATGCCATAATTTGGAAGTCAAATTTTAAACTTTGCATGTCATCATTTTGAGGATTTATGCCATCATTTTGAAGTCATAATTTAAATTTAGCATGTCATCATTTTGATGTTTTATGCCATAATTTTGAAGCCATAATTGAAACTTAGTATGTCATAATAGTGATGTTTTATGCCATAATTTTGAAGTCATATTTTAAACTGAACATTTCATAATTTTGATGTTTTATGCTATAATTTTGAAGTCATAATTTAAACTTAGTGTCATAATTTTGATGTTTTATGCCATAATTTTAAAGTTATATTTTAAACTTAGTATGTCATAATTTTTGTTTTATGCCATAATTTAAGTCATAATTTAAATTTAAGATGTCATAATTTTGATGTTTTATGCCATAATTTTGAATCCATAATTTAAATTTAGTATGTCATAATTTTGATGTTTTATGCCATAATTTTAAAGTTATCATTTAAACTTAGTATGTCATAATTTTGATGTTTTATACCATACTGTTGAAGTCATAATTTAAACATAGTATATCATAATTTTGATATTTATGCCATAATTTTAAAATCATCATTTAAATTTAGTATATCATAATTTTGATGTTTTATGCCATAATTTTGAAATCATCATTTAAACTTAGTTTATCATAATTTTGATGTTTTATGCCATAATTTTAAAATCATCATTTAAACTTAGTATGTCATAATTTTGATGTTTTATGCCATAATTTTGAAATCATCATTTAAACTTAGTATGTCATAATTTTGATGTTTTATGCCATAATTTTTAAGTTATATTTTAAACTCAGCATGCCATAATTCTGAAGTTATCATTTAAACTTAGTATGTCATAATTATGATGTTTTATGCCATAATTTTGAAGGCATAATTTAAATTTAGCATGCCATAATTTTGACGTTTTATGCCATCATTTAGAAGTCAAATTTTAAACTTAGAATGTCATAATTTTGATGTTTTATGGCATAATTTTGAAGTTATATTTTAAACTTAGTATGTCATAATTTTTATGTTTTATGCCATAATTTGGAAGTCAAATTTTAAACTTTGCATGTCATCATTTTGAGGATTTATGCCATCATTTTGAAGTCATAATTTAAATTTAGCATGTCATCATTTTGATGTTTTATGCCATAATTTTGAAGCCATAATTGAAACTTAGTATGTCATAATAGTGATGTTTTATGCCATAATTTTGAAGTCATATTTTAAACTGAACATTTCATAATTTTGATGTTTTATGCTATAATTTTGAAGTCATAATTTAAACTTAGTGTCATAATTTTGATGTTTTATGCCATAATTTTAAAGTTATATTTTAAACTTAGTATGTCATAATTTTTGTTTTATGCCATAATTTAAGTCATAATTTAAATTTAAGATGTCATAATTTTGATGTTTTATGCCATAATTTTGAATCCATAATTTAAATTTAGTATGTCATAATTTTGATGTTTTATGCCATAATTTTAAAGTTATCATTTAAACTTAGTATGTCATAATTTTGATGTTTTATACCATACTGTTGAAGTCATAATTTAAACATAGTATATCATAATTTTGATATTTATGCCATAATTTTAAAATCATCATTTAAATTTAGTATATCATAATTTTGATGTTTTATGCCATAATTTTGAAATCATCATTTAAACTTAGTTTATCATAATTTTGATGTTTTATGCCATAATTTTAAAATCATCATTTAAACTTAGTATGTCATAATTTTGATGTTTTATGCCATAATTTTGAAATCATCATTTAAACTTAGTATGTCATAATTTTGATGTTTTATGCCATAATTTTTAAGTTATATTTTAAACTCAGCATGCCATAATTCTGAAGTTATCATTTAAACTTAGTATGTCATAATTATGATGTTTTATGCCATAATTTTGAAGGCATAATTTAAACTTAGCATGCCATAATTTTGACGTTTTATGCCATCATTTAGAAGTCAAATTTTAAACTTAGAATGTCATAATTTTGATGTTTTATGCCATAATTTTGAAATCATCATTTAAACTTAGTATGTCATAATTTTGATGTTTTAAGCCATAATTTTGAAGTTATATTTTAAACTTAGCATGCCATAATTCTGAAGTTATCATTTAAACTTAGTATGTCATAATTATGATGTTTTATGCCATAATTTTGAAGCCATCATTTAAATTTAGCATGTCATAATTTTGACGTTTTATGCCATCATTTAGAAGTCAAATTTTAAACTTAGAATGTCATAATTTTGATGTTTTATGCCATAATTTTGAAGCCATAATTGAAACTTAGTATGTCATAATTTTGATGTTTTATGCCATAATTTTGTAGTCATCATTTAAACTTAGTATGTCATAATTTTGATGTTTTATGCCATAATTTGGAAGTCAAATTTTAAACTTTGCATGCCATCATTTTGACGATTCATGCCATCATTTTGAAGTCATAATTTAAATTTAGCATGTCATCATTTTGATGTTTTATGCCATAATTTTGAAGCCATAATTGAAACTTAGTATGTCATAATTTTGATGTTTTATGCCATAATTTTGAAGTCATCTTTAAACTTAGTATGTCATAATAGTGATGTTTTATGCCATAATTTTGCAGTCATATTTTAAACTGAACATTTCATAGTTGTGATGTTTTATGCTAAAATTTTAAAATCATCATTTAAATTTATTATGTCATAATTTTTATGTTTTATGCCATCATTTTGAAATCATCATTTAAACTTAGTATATCATAATTTTTATGTTGTATGCCATAATTTTAAAATCATCATTTAAATTTAGTATCTCATAATTTTTATGTTTTATGCCATAATTTTGAAATCATCATTTAAACTTAGTATGTCATAATTTTGATGTTTTATGCCATAATTTTAAAGTTATATTTTAAACTTAGTATGTCATAATTTTTGTTTTATGCCATAATTTTGAAGTTATATTTTAAACTCAGCATGCCATAATTTTGACGTTTTATGCCATCATTTAGAAGTCAAATTTTAAACTTAGAATGTCATAATTTTGATGTTTTATGCCATAATTTTGAAATCATCATTTAAACTTAGTATGTCATAATTTTGATGTTTTAAGCCATAATTTTGAAGTTATATTTTAAACTTAGCATGCCATAATTCTGAAGTTATCATTTAAACTTAGTATGTCATAATTATGTTTTATGCCATAATTTTGAAGCCATAATTTAAACTTAGCATGTCATAATTTTGATGTTTTATGCCATAATTTGGAAGTCAAATTTTAAACTTTGCATGTCATCATTTTGACGATTTATGCCATCATTTTGAAGTCATAATTTAAATTTAGCATGTCATCATTTTGATGTTTTATGCCATAATTTTGAAGCCATAATTGAAACTTAGTATGTCATAATTTTGATGTTTTATGCCATAATTTTGAAGTCATCATTTAAACTTAGTATGTCATAATAGTGATGTTTTATGCCATAATTTTGCAGTCATATTTTAAACTGAACATTTCATAATTGTGATGTTTTATGCTATAATTTTGAAGTCATAATTTAAACTTAGCATTTCATAATTGATGTTTTATGCCATCAATTTGAAGTCATATTTTAAACTTAGCCCAGGGAGGGCGGCTCATCCTGGGCCAGATTCAGATTTGGCCGCCACCGCTGGATCTCCGTCTGGAGTCGAGACGATCCTAAAATGGACCTTCGGGGTCTTGTCGAGGAGGGGATAACGTTCTGCTCGAACAATGAACACGGACCAGAGAACCATGGTGGTCAGACCGAGGGCGAATGGCCTGAGTCAGCCCAGAGAAACTGCACTTTGTGAATGACACACTGGAGGAAATTCACGTGTGTGTGTGTGTGTGTGTGTGTGTGTGTGTGTGTGTGTACCTCCATCAGTAAGGACTCCAGCTATGTCTGCAGGCTCAGGGTGTGTTTGCGGTTGTCTGTGATCTCTGAGCTAATGTGTGTGTGTGTGTGTGTGTGTGTGTGTGTGTGTGTGTGTGTGTGTGTGTGTGTGTGTGTGTGTGTGTGTGTGTGTACCTCCATCAGTAAGGACTCCAGCTGTGTCTGCAGGCTCAGGGTGTGTTTGCGGTTGTCTGTGATCTCTGAGCTTTCGTTGATGGTTGTCTCAGTGAACAGCGTCGCCTCCTCCTGCTTCTTCTCCACCTGCACCACAGCATCAGCGTCAGTAAAACACACCGAGCTCGTGTGTGTGTGTGTGTGTGTGTGTGTGTGTGTGTGTGTGTGTGTGTGTGTGTGTGTGTGTGTGTGTGTGTGTGTGTGTTTACCTGTCTGGTGTACCAGCTCTCCAGCTCTCTGCGGTTCTTCTCGATGAGCATCTCGTACTCTGAGCGGATCTCGGCCAGCACTCGGGACAGATCCGTGCTCTCGACCTGCTTCACATCCACCGTCACCGTGCCGACCATCTGACTTCGCAGCGACACCATCTCCTGAACCACGGGGAAAAGGTCATCAGCACTTTACTGCACTTGTCTGAAACATCACTGAACTTAAGCTGGACTGTGAAATGCAAACTTTGTTGCATTATGTTCATGTTATCACTGTAAAGCTGCTTTGAAACAATCTGGGTATTAAAAAGCGCTATATAAATAAATGTGACTTGACAACAGTTTTTTAAAGATGCCTGGAATTGTGTTTTTTAGTTCATGTTTATCAGTTAGTCTACATGCTCGTACACTACTAAACCTAACAAGCAAAATGTTAAAATTCTAATTTTTAAAAACAAATTTTCTTTTCCGGTAAAACAGAATCCTGTTGTACTTGTAAAGACATTTTTGTCCTAACTACAACCTGCCAATGATTTAAATATATATATATATATTTTTTTTTTTAATATATAATATCATATACAATATAATATGTGTATTACAGCCTACATATTATGTTTAAAATAACCTTATATATTTAAACAAATATTTTGTTTATATATATATATATATATATAAGTAATAAAAATTATTATAATAAATAATATAGTCGAATAATTATGATAATTTTGTTACAATAACATGGCTGTAACATAAACTGAAGGTTATTTTATTTTACATCGTATAAGTGCTGCGTCATCTTTTCAATAGTACAATAACACTTCAACATGGGAACGGTCACATCAGATTTGAGCTCTTTGCCTTTATTTAAAGGGATATTTTAGGAGCCAGTCTACAGGAGTGAGGCGAAACACGGAGGCATTGACACAAGTGTTTATTGAATTTATTAAAAAGATCCTGCGTTTGCGGACGAAAGTGTGTTTTCTCACCTCGTGCTGGAGTTTTTTGAGATCGGTGCACTCCTTGCTCAGGCCCGTGAGCTCCTGCAACAACACACTGTTGGTGGAGTCGTACTCTTTCTTCAGGGTCTTCAGACCTGCGATGTCTCCCTCCACAGACTGACGCATGGACAACTCCGTCTCGAACCTGCACCACACGGGCAAATTATCATAAACATAAGCTTATAATAGCTTACCATAAACACAATGTTATTGTCCACACCTGCATTGGTGTGGACACTAATATAGTTATAGTTATCGTTCTAGTTATCGTGCACTGGTGTAGACACTAATATAGTTATCATTCTAGTTATCGTTATAGTTATCGTGCATTGGTGTGGACACTAATATAGTTATCGTTATAGTTATTGTTATAGTTATTGTGCATTGGTGTGGACACTAATATAGTTATCGTTATAGTTATTGTTATAGTTATCGTGCATTGGTGTGGACACTAATATAGTTATCGTTTTAGTTATCGTACATTGGTGTGGACACTAATATAGTTATCGTTATAGTTATCATTATTGTTCTTGGTGTGAATGGATCTTTACCTGTGCTTTACAGTGACTGAAAATGACTTTGAATGCGGCTCATCCAGTCAGAAACTAAACTGAGCAGCTGATGCTGCATTACCAACTCACTTCATTCTGAAATCATCAGCGGCCAGTTTGGCATTGTCCACGGCTAAAGCGATGCGCGTGTGCTCCTGAATGAGCAGCAGAAGCTGGAGGAGAAAACAGAAGCAAACCAGCAGAAATTATCACATACAAAGCACCTTGTTTTGATACTATTTTATCGTTATTTGCTATTGTGGTAAAACTTTACAATAAGGTTCATTAGTTAACATTAGTAAATGTATTAACTAACAATGAACTAACTAACAATGAGCAATACATTTGTTACAGTATTTATTCATCTTTGTTAATGTTAGTTCATTGTTTGTTCATGTTAGTTCACAGTGCATTAACTAATGTTAACAAATACAACCTTTGATTTTAATAACATATTAGTAAATGTTGAAATTAATATTAACTAAGATTAATAAATGCTGAACAAGTATTGTTCATTCTTAGTTCATGTTAACTAATGAACCTTATTGTAAAGTGTTATCACTATTGTTATACTGTATATTTCTTTGTATTGTCATTACTTGTTTTGTGAAGCTATAATTCATTCTTAAAGGGTTAGTTCACCCAAAAATGAAATTTCTGTCAGTATTTACTCTCCCTCATGTTGTTCAACCCCGTAAGACCTTCGTTCATCTTCGGAACACGAATTAAGATATTTTTGATGAAATCGGAGAGCTGGATCACTCCTCCATACTAGTCCATAGGCTTCTTCAGGGATTGAACTTGCCGGCCTCGAAAAGTTAATGAAAAGACATTGTTAAAATAGTCCAAGTGACTACAGTGGCTCAATCTTAAGTTTATCAAACAACGAGAATAATTTTTGTGTACAAAAGAAAAACAAAAATAACAACTTTATTTGAACTATTCATTTCCTTCTCTCTGGGCCTTGAGTCAGTTCACTACTGTAACAGTGTAAGCTTCTGTTGTTGTATGTCACACGCATGACACACTGACCAGCGTCGGCCAATAGTGAGCCTACGTGTGACGTAGCTCTACGCAATCATACTAAGTTAACTGACTAGAGGCCAACAGAGAAGGAAATGAATAGTTGAAATAAAGTAGTTATTTTTGTTTGTTTTTGCTCACAAAAAGTATTCTCGTCGCTTGATAAACTTTGATTGAGCCACTGTAGTCACTTGGACTATTTTAACGATGTCTTTAATGACTTTTCGGGGCTGGCAAGTTTCAATCCCAGAAGAAGCCTATCGAGGAGTGATCCAGCTCTCAGATTTCATCAAAAATATCTTAATTCGTGTTCCGAAGATGAACGAATGTCTTACGGGGTTGGAACAACATGAGGGTGAGTAAATACTGACAGAATTTTCATTTTTGGGTGAACTATCCCTTTAATATTGCATGTAAGCCTAAAGAAAACTGAGATTGACAGAAACGCACCTTCTCCCGCAGTGGTTTGATCTGGATCTCGTAGGGCTCCAGGTTGACACTGCTCTGGACTCGGTTGACGGTGAACGTGCGGAGCTTCTCGTTGAGCTCCAGGTTCGTGGTCTCCAGGCGCTTGACCTTCTCCAAGTACGTCGCGAGACGATCGTTCAGAACCTGCAGCTGCTGTTTGTCATTGACGACGTTGGACACAGCTTCTGAGAAAGAGCCCAAGGTGGCCCTGAAACTGCCCCCGACATGGCCTCCACCTGCGGCCGAGAGAGAGCCTCCAACTGTCCTCAAACTCCCAGAGAGAGAACCTCCACCCGCCCCAAATCCTGACCCAAAACCTGCCCCAAATCCTGCCCCAGACCCAAAGCCAGACCCAAACCCTGAACCGGCACCAGACCTGAAGCCCGACCCAGAGCCGGATCCAAACCCTGAACCGGCACCGGACCCGAAGCCCGACCCAGAGCCGGATCCAAACCCTGAACCGGACCCGAAGCCCGACCCAGAGCCGGATCCAAACCCTAACCCAGCCGACTGACTTCCGAAGCTGGAGAAACTAACTGGAGCCATTGAGCGGCTGGTGGAGAGAGACCTGCCGGAGAAGTGCTGAGCTCTGCTGAACGACATGTCGACAGTGAAGAGACGCGAGACGGTGATGATACAGAGGTGTGTGATGATACAGATGATACACCTATGATGGCAGAGGTGTGTGTAGTGCAGGACGGTGGTGAAGCCTGTGGTTTATAGCTGGTCTTCATGTGCGCCACTCCCTCAGTGATGACGGGCCCCTGGGGACAGAACGGTTTCCAGAAATAATGACATGCAAATGTTAAAAGAGTTCTTTGATGACATGAGAAAAGTGAAGAAACATCTCTGAGGAAGAGCTGAATTCATGTGTGATTAGTATATATATCGTGTCACAATATATCACAATACAAAAATGCAACAATATGTATCATGCATAGTGACAATATTTATTGTGTATAGTTCACCCAAAATAAAAGTGTGAGAAAAAAAATTACAGAGTTTTAGTGTCAGTACTACATTAAAATACTATATAACGTTAAATACAATGTATAATAATGCAATAGGGAAATATTTGTGGTTCCTGATAATGCCAAATGTCTTATGTTACTGTTACAGTGTACAGTCCACTGCAGGCCAGTTGATAGAACCAAAGTGCAACTTTATTTTCCAAACATGATCAAACATAAAACAAAGACTTGACTTGGCTTGGATTTTTTATTTTATTTTTTTTTTTTATGGCTTGAAAAACATGGACTTACCAAACAGTGGTTACAGGTAACAATACTTGACAAATACACATGGCAAACATGAGGGCTTAAATACACACAAGACTAATGACTGAACAAGACACACCTGTGCACAATGAAACAATGAACCAATCAGAACATGACACATAAGACAAGGGAAGCTCTAGACAGGATGGCAAGGGAATCAAATGACAGTGACATGACTGTGACAAGAAACATGAAACAATTAACCAAAACATTACAGATCCTACACTCTACGGGTGGCTCCTGATGCCCAAAAAAATCAAAACTAGACATAGCAAGAAAGCCCAGGAGGGTGGTGGAGTGGAGGAGGTCTTGGGGGAGGGATGGCGGGCCAGGCCCAGGCCCAGGCCCAGGCCCAGGCCCAGGCCCGTGTAGGGGAACAGGACATGGCAATGGTGGGGATAGCCAAGGAGCTTTGATATATAATTTGTTACATTTATATAGCGCTTTTCTGGGTACTCAAAGCGCTTTACATGGAAGGGGGAATCTCTTCAACCACCACCAATGTGCAGCATCACCTGGATGATGCAACAGCAGCCATTTTGCTCCAGAACGTCCACCACACACCATCTTACTGGTGGAGAGGAGACAGTGATGAAGCCAATCAGTTTATGGCACCCACCCAAAATTTTCTTGGGCTGAGCTATGGGGTTGTGGGCTGGGTGCTGATCAGGGGCTGGAGTGGATACATGTTTGGCCCACACACACACACACACACAAGATAGCCGTGGCCACAATTGTCAGAGCTGCATCGTTCGTTTGGGCTCTGGAACGGCGGCCATCTTGGCAGAGAGGTCTGGAACGGCGGCCATATTGGGAGAGGGCTCTGGAATGGCAGCCATATTGAGACGAGACTCTGGAACGACGGTCATCTTGGAAACGAGACTCTGGAAAGGCGGCCATCTTGAAACGAGACTCTGGAACGGCGGCCATCTTGGGACGAGACTCTGGAACGGCGGCCATCTTGGGACGAGACTCTGGAACGGCGGCCATCTTGGGACGAGACTCTGAAACGGTGGCCATCTTGGGACGAGACTCTGGAACGGCGGCCATCTTGAGATGAGACTCTGGAACGGCGGCCATCTTGGGACGAAACTCTGGAACGGCGGCCATCTTGAGACGAGACTCTGGCTTGGCAGCCATGAAGTGAAGTGGCTCAGGTTTAGAAGATACTTTGGGATTGTGGGGCTCCTCAGTAAATGACAAAACAAAAGGGCTAAACAAAAGGGCAAACTCAATATGTTCCTCAAGAGTCACTGGGAGGTTGCTATCCGGAATCAGATAGTTCAAAAGGTCATTAAGTCCATTTCGGAAAATGCCCTTTAGAGCAGTGACATTAAAATCTACCCGAGAGCAAAGTCCTCAAAACTCTTCAGCATAACTCTCAATGGCCTGATCGCCTTGACGGAGTTCAAGTATTCTGTAACCAGACGGCTTGACTTTTTCATGAAAAACATGGACTAACCAAACAGTGATTACAGGTAACAATACTTGACAAATACACATGGCAAACATGAGGATTTTAAATGTACACAAGACTGGATGGATGGATGGATGGATGGATACGTTCAGGAGCTGAAATAATATCTCGATATCTGAGAGTCCCACGTCACTCTCACAAACCCTCGAGCACTAATGCTGGAGGTTCTTCTGTTTTTCATGATCTGCTCATTAAACAGGCAAATGATCATCGCAGTGAGGATTAAACAAAACTGTGTAAACGCTCAGAGTGTGTGAACCGCGTCTGTCAGGATTCTCATCAGAACTGGGTACAAAGTGGAAAAAAGGGTGGTAAAAACACCCTTTTCAAATATCAAATTACATAAAACATAAAAAAACGTGTGTTATAGAAAACTCACCGATAAAATTAGGCCTATTGCATTCCTTATGCACAGCACTGTGGGCATCTAGTCAAGAAAAAACAAGACAGTTCAGACACAAACTGAACATTTACATTGAATATGTCAGTCACTTACAGAAACAGTGGAGTTGAATTGTTAGAAATGGTTTTATTGATCTACATGTTCATCACCACATAAAATCATCATCATCATCATCATAGAGCAAGAAAACACAGTTAAACATGATGTCAAAACTCAGAAAACATTCTAACAGCCTTTCACACACACTCACTCTCTCTCTCTCTCTCTCTCTCTCTCTCACACACACACACACACACACACACACACACACACACAACATCAACAACGCTGTATGATAATGATGGAGGTTTAATGGCTTTTTAATACTGATCCAGGATCAGGTTCTCAGGACTGTGACCCACTGATCCACATTCAGCTCTGAGACTCTGTTCAACAGAGTCAGACATCAGATCACATGATGTCTCAGTCTTTGGACAGGAGAGTCATTTACTCCACACAGATTCAGCACACGAGGAGAGACTAATGCAATAATATAAAAGAGAACAAGTGTTCGCAGCAGGAGATCTCTAAAATCATCCAGCCAGTCAGAGAATAGATAAAACCCTCAGCAGCGATTCTCACTAAAACTACAGTACCACTAGTCTGAGATTCAAAAGTCTCTATCTATAGAGCAAAGAATATAGAGCATAAACATCAGAGAGAAATGCTTCAAGTGCTCAGTTGGTGGGACCGTCAAGAGATATCTGGAACGAACCGAACGTTCACATGCAAACAGGAACGTGAAAACCTTTAGTAGCGTGAAAACCTCAGGGCTCGTCTTCAGGGTTCATCTGTCTTCATGCAGAGTCAGAAAAACATATTTCGGTGATCATAAAATTCATCACAGAGACTGTCTGTGTCATGTTTAGTGCTGGTAAGGTGTTTATTTAGAGGAATGGCACTTATAGTGGGTCTATCGGAGGGGTTTAAGGTTCATTCACACCAACAACAACTAAGTTTTAAATAATCGCTGTAACTATGAGAATAACGATGTCCACACCATGAAGATAATGGCACAGAGGAAATGTATCACTTTCAGAGTGAATGTTGAATGCTGATGAACGATAAAAACATTGACAGCCAATCAGAATCCATCCTGCTTTAAAGAGCGCAAGCATTTTAAAGACAGACCACAAAATTGCAACGTGCAAATAATAAACAGAACCATATCGTCTATTGGTGTGGACGCTAATATAATTATCATTAGAATTATCATTATAGTTATTGTCCATTTAAGTATATGCTTATAATCAGTTTTGGGAGTAACTCATTACAAGTAACTTGAGTTACGTCATCAGATTACTTTTTCAAGTAACTAGTAAAGTAACGCATTATTTTTTAAATTTACAAAAAATCCCATTTATTGACTGACAGCTCTCATGTCCCCATGTTGAGGCAAATCAAGGCGTTGTTTTGTAAACATGATGGTTATTTAAGTTCTAGAATCAATGTGAGCATGCATTTACTCATCTCACTTGCACAAAAAAAGATTCAATATTCCTCAAAATGAATACAATCAGTGAAATGCAGAATCAGAATACTATGCAAACATCCAATAACTAAATATGTTAAATAAAACATATTTTTTTACGCATTTAATCTCACTTTATTGACCAATGTACTTGCTTCTGACCTTTGATGATCTATTCTTCCAGAATAACAGCAGCTGAAAGGTTTGTTTGAGCCTCTACTGTACAGGAGTCAATCTGCATTTCCTTCAGCATGAGGATTATTATTTCACTTTAGGTGTGAAAGGGTCTTTACATTTGCCCAAAAATATAACTTTTTTGTTATAAAAAAAACAAGCCCAGCCCAGGTGGAAAAAAAGTAACGCGAAAGTAACTATTTTTTTTACCTGGGCTGGGCTTGTTTTTAACTTAACATTACTTTTCTAAAAAGTAACAAAGTAACACAATTAGTTACTTTTTAAGGGAGTAACGTAATATTATAATGCATTACTTTTCAAAGTAACTTACCCCAACACTGCTTATAATGTTATATTTATTGTTCTTGATGCGAACAGGTCTTTATTATAGTGGGAGTGGTTTATTCTGGTGGGCGTGGCCTATTTAGGCGTGGCTACTTTTTTGGGCGTGCCATGTTTCTTAACGTGCCAGAGATGGGCGGGGATAGTGAAAGCATCGACGCTCATACTCAATGTACGAGACGGAAGAGTATTGAACTGTTTCCTGTCAGAGCTGTATTTATAAATGGCTTCCACCGCCGACGAGGAAATGACACGCGGGCCGACGCCACATAGTCGTTGCAGCTCCTCCGATTGGCCGTCGAGGGTGTAGATGGCGCGGAACTGACAGTTGGAATCACGCATGAGAATCAGAAAATGGCTGGCGGAGCTCTTCTCCATCTCCTAGGGAGAAAACGGACTGTCAGAATGTGAAAGTCACAACTGTGGAGAAAGATGAACAGTGACGCACCTCTACAATCTTGTTTTTCTGGGATTCGTTGACCTTGCCGGCGAGGCAGCAGCGTGAGAGCGCACTGTGAACGATGAACTTGTTGGATTTAAAACTGGGTTCCTTGAATAATTTAGGACCTGAAACAGAAGATAAAACTGACTGTGAGTGAAAACCACACAGTACCATCAAATAAGGTACTGATAACAATACTGACTACTGACTACAGTCATCAAATAAGATACTGACTACTGACTACAGTCATCAAATAAGGTACTGACTACATACTACAGCCATCAAATAAGGTACTGACTTCTGACTTCAGCCATCAAATAAGGTACTGATTACAGTCATCAAATAAGGTACTGACTACAGCCATCAAATAAGGTACTGACTTCAGCCTCTAGAACTGCTGAGTAAAGGCTGATTTATACTTCTGCGTCGGACCTACGCCGGAGCCTCTACGCTGTAGACTACGCGTCAGTTTTCAAGGTACTGATAACAATCATAAAATAAGGTACTGACTACAGCCATCAAATAAGGTACTGACTTCAGCCATCAAATAAGGTACTGATAACAGTCATCAAATAAGGTACTGACTACAGCCATCAAATAAGGTATTGATTACAGTCATCAAATAAGGTACTGACTACAGCCATCAAATAAGGTACTGACTTCATCCATCAAATAAGGTACTGATTACAGTCATCAAATAAGGTACTGACTTCAGTCATCAAATAAGGTACTGACTACAGCAATCAAATAAGGTACTGATTACAGTCATCAAATAAGGTACTGACTACAGCCATCAAATAAGGTACTGACCTACAGCCATCAAATAAGGTACTGATTAAATCTTCTCAAATTAGGTCAAACCACTTTGTCTTCATACTTAAACCTGTTCTACACAGTGCAGTTAAACGACTATGACTTAATATGATTATAAATTGGCTTGACAAAGTCAACATACCTTAAAGAGTACTTAAACATTACTAGACAGCATCTAGACTACATTCAGTTTGCTCTGACTGTGTGTTCTACATCTTTCAATTGACCAGACTTTTATTCCCATTATTAATCTAAAATCTTACACAGAGTTCAAACTAGCCTTGTTCTTGTCAAGTGTGGCTTTACAAACCTCCTTTAGTTGTAATTATTTTCAAATGTGGAAGCTGATCATAAAAACAACAAACCTGTGTATTCTGGTAGTGAGGCCGGAGAGGAGTCATTTAAGGCTTGTTCCCAGTCCTTCTCTCCATTCTGATTGGCCGGTTTCCCTGATGATATCACCTTTGAGGGCGACTCTGAACGACTGAGTTGTTGGATGAGAGAGAAAGTGTTCAAGTTGAGACAGAGATGCATGGAAGGCAAAAGACAAAAACATGGCTAAGCAGCAGGTTACAGTACCTTGCTGGTTTTTCAGTTGGTTGAGATCCGCCATCTTTCTGGTTAGCTACAACTGAAAGAAAACACAACTGGTTTTTAGGGCATGCAAGTGAAATCTTTAAAGCAGCAGTGTGTGTAATTTATGCACCACTAGCACTAGCACTACCAAACAGAACTGAAAAAAAACACAACTTTCAAACACTTCTCCCATCTGACAAACAGTTTGCGAGTCCTGCCCCAAACTCCATTCACTGGTTGAGCATGTTGCAGTTTCGTTCATAAAGGCAGATCGCAATTCTGTTTGGTGACAAGATACTTGTGATGTGTGTGATCACCTGTTCTGTTCTTCCCTGGCGAGCGTGTGTGAGTAATCTCATGGTTGTTGTGTGGTTTGTGTGTGTGCTGTTTTTTCCCACTGTGCTTAGCTGGTTTCTGTTTGAGAACCTTCCCTAGATCAGCCATTATCTTCAGCTGGTGGCGCCTTTCATACTCTGCCCGTGTGAACGCTCCCCGACGCAGGGGTGTTCCTGGGGGCGTGGCCTTTGAAGGAGGGGGCGGGGTGTATGAGGTGGGTAGTGACTGTGAAAGCGGTGGAGTTTGAGAGGGTAGTAGGTCATCCAGAGAAACCTGTTGACTGTAGGAGGAAGCAGAGGTAAGTAAGTCCTGAATGCAGGTCCTGAATGAGAGGGTTTGGATATTTGGGTGTTCTTACCTGTTCTCAGGGTCTTGCCAGTATCTTGTCCGTTTCTTGATCTCTTGCGCTCGTCTTTGCTGCCGCTCCAATAGCAGAGCCCTTTTCAGGGCCATCTCCTCCTCCGAGAGACCCTCCTCCTGAATGCCCACAAATACAGACGTTACAAACACCTCAGACACGTACCATTAATCAAACCACATGCAGACCTTCAGACACACCTTGAAGAACACATCGAGTCCCAGCCTGCTCTCATTCTCTGTCTGGTCACTCATGGAATCTGATGAGAATATTTCTGCACCCTGTTCCAGATCTGTGTCGTCTCCCACCGTCCCCGCACCCTCGGTCTCGTCTTTCACCAGGGCGCTGCTGAGGAGCATGTCGCTTTCAAACGAGCACTCTGACGGGGCTCCCGAACTGCTCCCACCGCCTAAGAGTTCAGCTGGGAGCGCAGACGGAGGTCCGGCCTCAAGCTCCAGGGTGAAGATCGGGGTGTGATGCTCACTGGAGCCTGATTCTGATGTGCTCTCTTGAGGCTGAGTAGATTGCAGCAGAGAGTCCTGAGGTGTACGTGGACCTCCGAATCGCAGTGAGGAGCAAGTCTGCACTTGACACTGGCTCGGAGAGACTCGCCGCAGATGGGGAAGGGTGTCTACGTTCTGTGGGGGCGTTAGGACACGTGTGAGAGGCTGGAAGCCGAGTTCTGTGGGGCGGGAGGGACGTTGACGTTTGGGGCTCTTAGGAGTAGCTCCATGGGATCTGCGTGGAGCAGATGATTCTGAGCTTTTAGGGGATCTTGCTGTGTCAGAAGGTTGTGCAGAGCGTGAAGGAGATCTAGAGGGTGAAATGATACGGGTGGAGTCTCTAGAAAGATGAGGGGATTTGGGACCAGCTGGGATGACCCAGGCCTTACTGGAGACAGGTGTCTTATTTGAAGAGGTGTTTTTCGGAGAACTCAGAGTTTTCTTTCCCATGAGCCTTTGCTGCTGTTCTGTAAGGAGCTGCATGTCCCTTTGTAGGGTCTGTAGGGTGGAGCTTAGCTTAGCTACTGCCTCATTATATTCCTCCAACGGAGGCTCTTTCCCCAGCTCTTTCTTTGTATCAACAGAGAAGGTCACCTGTTTCTCCAGTTTAGGCGGGGATACTACATCGCTGGTGTTCTTCTTCTGTTCCCCATCCTTTTCTTTCTTATTCTCCTCCAGTTTCCTCTTCTCCTCCTTCTTCTCTTTGTCCTCCTCTTGTTGAAGCTGTTGCTCCATTTGTGTCAGTCGTTCATCCAGGGTAAGGGACTGTCCGTCGTCTCCCAATTCTTCCCCTTGTTTCTTCTGGAGGTGAAGGAAAGCAGTTTTGCCCAGCCTCTGCCTGTGCTTGGTAAAAATGGCCTCAATCCGCCTCTTTTGGGCTTCAATTGCTCTGCGTTTCTCCTCTAGACGTGCACCCAGTTCCTGCGCTTCCACTGCCCCAACAGGGCTCATCTCTGAAGGGCTGCACAACGACCCTACCTCCTGGGACCTGGAGTTACTTGGGGATTCAGGCATCATCTTTCTGCGTTCAGCAAAGTTTGTCATGCGACCAGTCTTGGGTCCGTTGGCTGGACTGGAGGAGATTTTGGGGAAGTTTTCAGGTGTGTCACACTCTAAACCTCCATTGTGTTCTTGTGAACCTACAGGTTGCCGTTTTCGGTTCCCGCTGCTATTAATCCATCCTCCCATTGGTTGATGCATCATCCCAGTCCAGCATGGGGCAGAGCTGCTCAGTCTGGCTCCAGCCTCCTCAGGCGAGTGGAGGTAAAAGCCAGACGGCGCCCCCTCTGGCCGCATACGAGGCTCATTGTGTACCGGCCGGCCGGTATGAATGATTTGTAAACCTTCTTCTATGGTAGGCAACTCTCCTAGAGGAGCCTGACCAATAAGCTTACTCAGATCCTCTGGGGGCGTGTAAGAGCCAGGGTCGGTTACCCTAGT
>JAPDVR010000002.1:2166455-2213955 GCA_026230005.1 Gila orcuttii | reverse complement strand
AAAGAAAGAGAGAAGGAAAGAAAGAAAGAATGAAAGAAAGAAAGTGAGAAGGAAAGAACTAAAGAAAGAAAGAAAGAACTAAAGACAGAAAGAAAGAAGGAAAGAACTAAAGAAAGAAAGAAAGAACTAAAGACAGAAAGAAAGAAAGAAAGAAAGAAAGAAGGAAAGAAAGAAAGAAAGAAAGAAGGAAAGAAAGAATGAAAGAAAGAAAGAAAGAAAGAAAGAACCAAAGAAAGAAAGAAGGAAATAACTAAAGAAAGAAAATCATTGAGCGAACGGTGATTATCAATGTTCCTAAGACGTCACAATGTCCAGTTTTCTTGTCGTGATTAGAATGTTTAATACAACATTTTTATAACCTTATTATTTCTCACAGTATAACATTCTTCGAAAGTTAATTTGTAATATTACAAGAACATAACGTTAACATTCAGCAAATATCAATAACATCATAAAGAGGTTCCGAGAATGTTGTTTCGGAAACGTTTTCTCAACGTTCATTAAGTAAAAACGATCTATACCGGCGACAATACAAAACAGCGTTCTGAAGTTTTCTGAGAGTTCACAGCACCTCACACATCACACACACACACACACACAGTGAAACACTGACTTCTTCACACACTCGCTAGGGAGCCTGCATTCACACACTCCTCCAGCAGAGGGCGCTTAACATGTAATGAACATCAACAGTGCGAGCTCGTGCAAACGCTCAGATAGTTCAGGAGTTTACAGGGAACGTTCACAATCACACAAGGTCGCCAGAAGCGATGTGACGAGAGAGTTCAGCTGGAAAATGCAGAGTAACCCGTTTCAGATGAAGTAAACACACACACACACACACACACACACACACACACAGAGAAAACCAGAGCACTTATCCGTGCGAGGTTAGATCTATTAGCTCTGACTCTCTGGTGTTTCGGGATCTTTTATTCGCTATTCACTCAGGGAATCGGACACACACGAACACCGGGACGCTTCACACACAAACAGTAAAGAAACGCTTAATTGTTTTACTAATCTGTGCTCAGATTGATAGCACAGGAACGTCTGTAAGATGTCTGCTAAAGATCTGTTAATCTGGGAAGCATCTGCCGTGTAAAAACATCTAATAAACATCTCAGAAAATCAGTTTTACATACATTGTAAATCTTCTAAATGTATCACTGTAAAAACAAATCCGTTAAATTTACGTAAAAAAACCCCAGCAGCTGTGGTTGCCAGAAATTTACCGTAAAAGATACAGTAGCCACATTTTAAGTTTTACAGACTTAATTTAAATTTACAGTATAAAAACTGTATTTCATTATCTGATATAATGTTAATTTACCGGCATATTGAAGTACTAATATCTGTTTTGCACCATTGTAATGCTGTGACAACCACCAATCACAGCGGTGCTGCAGTGTCATTCACACAAACACTAAACACCATCATAACACACGAAATTTAAAAAATGTAACATAAAACCTTAATGTACAAAACTGATTAGGAAAAACTATGAAGAAACAGTTATTTCAGCAAAAATACATCAAATGTCAAGTGTCACGCAGGGAATTGTGGGAATGTAAATTTACGTTTTTTCACTGTAAATTATACAACGACTTGTTCTTTTTCACGTCCAAAAACTGTAAACTTACCGGTATTTTACAGTTATTATAAAAAATAACTTTCTGTTAACCAACTATTAACCAATTGTTAACCAGTCTTTACCGTTAAAATCACGATCATTTTTTACAGTGTGACATCGAACAGGAAACGTCCTAGAGATGTGTTGTAGATGAGTAAAACTCATTACCAATTTAGAGAGACGTATAATACATAGGCTATATTAATTTGAACACACATGAAACTAAAAAGTGTGTGTGTGTGTGTGTCTTCTCCTTGGT
The DNA here is from genome assembly GCA_026230005.1 of Gila orcuttii. Lineage (NCBI taxonomy): Eukaryota > Metazoa > Chordata > Actinopteri > Cypriniformes > Leuciscidae > Gila > Gila orcuttii. The sequence continues at coordinate 2,212,063 of JAPDVR010000002.1, read as the reverse complement.
CAGGCTGGAATGGGCGGCTCCTCCTCAAAGACCCGTCAGTCGGGATCCGGATCTGACGTGAGAGCCGTCATGACCTGGGAGGCCCTCCAGGGGGCGATCTCTCCGCAGAAGAAGAAGAAGAGCAAGAAGAAGAAGAGGAAGAAGCAGGGGTCCACGCTGCTGCTCGGCAACAGCAGAACAGCATCACTGTCTCCAAAGCAACTGTTGCTAGGCAACGGCAGGATGATGTCAGAGCTGCAGAAGAGATTCTCCACCAGTTAATAATCGTTTTCAACCCATGAATCAAACCGTGCAAAGATTGTTTTACTTCCGCAGCTAACAAATGTATGTTCTAAAAACTTAGTGTGAACGGTGATTCGCAATGTTTCTAAGAGGTTAAAATGTTTCTTGTCATGATTAGAACATTAATGTTAATACAACATGCTCATAACCTTATTTTTACTCACAATATAACATTCTTCGAAAGTTTCTTTCTAATATATTCCGAGAACATAACGTTATCATTCAGCATATATCAATAACATCATAAGAAATGTTATTCATAAAACATTTGCAACGTTCATCAAGTAAAAACATCATAATATCCAATATGAAATATCCATCCATTCCTTTCATCATAGAAGACTCTTGCAGGTTAAAAAAATGTTGTAACATCAAGTAACATTCTAAGGAGTTATCTCATTTGTAAATTTTACAAGGATCAATTTAAGATTCTGATTAATCATCTGTCCACTAAATTGAACATCATGCATCACTAGCTGTATTTCAGCTACAACTCATCCTATTACTGTGACTGTTGTTCTTGAAAATACTCCATCTGTAGTAACTTTTTTTGGCTGTAAAGACATGTATTTGTGTTGCATTGCATTACCAGAATCAAAAAAGTAATCTGGTTATGTAATGCACGTTACTTGTAATGCATTACTTTTATTAAAATAATAAACTGGTTATGTAATGAATGTTACTTGTAATATGTTATTGTATCAAAAAAGTAATTGGTTAATGCATGTTACTTGTAATGCGTTACTTGTATCAAAAAAGTAATCTGTTTTTTTAATGCATGTTACTTGAAATGAGTTACTTGAATCAAAATAGTAATCTCGTTATGTAATGCATGTTACTTGTAATACGTTACTTGTAGCAAAAAAGTAATCTGGTTATTTAATGCATGTTACTTGTAATGAGTAACTTGTATCAAAAAAGTAATCTGGTTATGTAATGCATGTTACTTGTAATACGTTACTTGTATCAAAAAAGTAATCTGGTTATTTAATGCATGTTACTTGTAATGCATTACTTGTATCAAAAAAGTAATCTGGTTATGTAATGCATGTTACTTGTAATACGTTACTTGTATCAAAAAAGTAATCTGGTTATTTAATGCATATTACTTGTAATGCGTTACTTGTATCAAAAAAAGTAATCTGGTTATGTAATGCATGTTACTTGTAATACGTTACTTGTATCAAAAAAGTAATCTGGTTATTTAATGCATGTTACTTGTAATAAGTTACTTGTATCAAAAAAGTAATCTGGTTATGTAATGCATGTTACTTGTAATACGTTACTTGTATCAAAAAAGTAATCTGGTTATTTAATGCATGTTACTTGTAATGCGTTACTTGTATCAAAAAAGTAATCTGGTTATGTAATGCATGTTACTTGTAATACGTTATTTGTATCAAAAAAGTAATCTGGTTATGTAATGCATGTTACTTGTAATGCGTTACTTGTATTAAAAAAAGTTACCTGGTTATGTAATGCATGTTACTTGTAATACGTTACTTGTGTCAAAAAAGTAATCTGGTTATTTAATGCATGTTACTTGTAATGCGTTACTTGTATCAAAAAAGTAATCTGGTTATGTAATGCATGTTACTTGTAATACGTTACTTGTATCAAAAAAGTAATCTGGTTATTTAATGCATGTTACTTGTAATGCGTTACTTGTATCAAAAAAGTAATCTGGTTATTTAATGCATGTTACTTGTAATTAGTTACTTGAATCAAAAATGTAATCTGGTTATGTAATGCATGTTACTTGTAATGCGTTACTTGTATCAAAAAAGTAATCTGGTTATTTAATGTATGTTACTTATAATGCGTTACTTGTATCAAAAAAGTAATCTGGTTATGTAATGCATGTTACTTGTAATGAGTTACTTGAATAAAAATAGTAATCTGGTTATGTAATGCATGTTACTTGTAATACGTTACTTGTATCAAAAAAAGTAATCTGGTTATGTAATGCATGTTCCTGTAATACGTTACTTGTATCAAAAAAGTAATCTGGTTATTTAATGCATGTTACTTGTAGTGCGTTACTTGTATCAAAAAAGTAATCTGGTTATGTAATGCACGTTACTTGTAATGCATTACTTTTATCAAAATAATAATCTGGTTATGTAATGCATGTTACTTGTAATACGTTACTTGTATCAAAAAAGTAATATGGATATTTAATGAATGTTACTTGTAATGAGTTACTTTTATCAAAATAATCTGGTTATGTAATGCATGTTACTTGTAATACGTTACTTGTATCAAAATAATAATCTGGTTATGTAATGTATGTTATTTGCAATACGTTACTTGTATCAAAATAATAATCTGGTTATGTAATGCATGTTACTTGTAATACGTACTTGTATCAAAAAAGTAATTGGTTATTTAATGCATGTTACTTGTAATGCGTTACTTGAATCAAAATAATAATCTGGTTATGTAATGCATGTTACTTGTAATGTGTTACTTTTATCAAAATAATCTGGTTATTTAATGCATGTTACTTGCGTTACTTGAATCAAAAAAGTAATCTGGTTATGTAATGCACGTTACTTGTAATGCGTTACTTGAATCAAAATAGTAATCCGGTTATGTAATGCATGTAACTTGTAATGCCTACTGGTATCAAAATAGTTATCTAGTTGTGTAATGCATGTTACTCGTCTGAGATATATGCCGTAACCCCCACCACAGCTGTTAAATACACATTTCATTTAAAATACAAAAACAACAGCTATTTTTTTTTACCTGTTGTATTTTAATATTCTACCAATATTGTGGCCATCTCCTGTTCATCTATCAGTGGTGCTGGTCCTCTGCCTTGCTGTTGGTGGTGAAGTTGTCAAATGTTAATCTCAATACCCTAATTAAGAACAGGTTGGATTAGCGAACATTTAATTATGTGAAAAAAGCATAAGACTATGTGGAAAAAACTTCTACACATTGAAATAGAAACTATTTCATAATATATCACCATTATGATTAACCAAAGCCCAATTTTCTTATTTAATGTGATGAAAATGGAGCATACCCTTGTTTTTGTCCTGTTTGGAGCATCATGTGGTCATTATAGGAGCAGCATGAACCTTCTGCTGAACATCTACCTCTGAGCTCCACAGAATACAGTATACCGGTCTGATGTGTTAGTTATGCGGTGAACTGTCTCTTTAAGAGTGTAACATCAGCTGTTTACCTCATTCCTGACATCATCAGGTCCTCCACCCAGATCCAGTCGAGCTCCAGATGAACCGGCTCAACGCCTGCTGTTATTCAACCAGACTTTCGTGTTTTATCATTTAATAAAAATGCATGTTCAGAGCTTTGAGAGTTTGACTCATCTTCATTATATCTGAATGATTCCACAATAAAAGAGCACAACCCTACATTTAAAAGGATAATACGAGGAATGTCCCAAACTGATGCGTCAAGACAAACTTTGATGTTGGCTTGAGAAGAACCAGGAAGTTAACTAGATTTAAAAGCTTGAAGTTTAACGGAAGTTTAAAGTAGTTTTAAAGTTTGAAGGCATTACATGCTACCCTTGGGAGATATCATTAGGAAGAATGGCATTAGTTTTCACTGTTATGCCCCAATGAAACGCACCAATTCACAAAATTAGCGGAATTCATAGCTGATATAAAAATTTGGATGACTAGTAATTTCCAACTACTTAATTCTGAAAAAACATAGTTTCTAATTATTGGGCAAAAAACCTCTGCACGTATTAACCCACAATACTATCTAACACTTGATGGCTGCTCTGTCAAGTCTTCGTCACAGACACACTCTGTCAGTTTAAATCTTGACTAAAAACACATCTCTTTTGCATGGCATTCATATAGATAATTATACATTTCTATTATTCGAATCAGTTAAATGATTATCAGGCTGCATAGATCAGGTCAGTCGGAACCGGGGACACTTCCTATAACACCCGATGTACTCGTTACATCATAAGAAGGATGGCGTCTACGCTAATGTTAGTCTTTCTGTTTATTCCGAGGTTTACTGAAGTCAGCCGGATCCAGGCCGCATCCAGATCAGATGGTGGACCTGGGCCTGGACACGGCCACAACGCATCCCTGAAGTGCCAGCCTCATCAGCCTTGTGAAGGCCTCATGGAGACGACAGCCATTGGCACTGATCCATACCGGCGTGATGACTCCGATCTTCAACCAGATGAACTGGATAAATATTCTGAATGTTCTGATCCAGTCTGACCTGTAATGCTGCCTGAATCATAATCATACACTGTTCGTTCGTTGTCCAGAGGAGAACTGAGACTGAGTCTCTTTCTCACAAGGTTTTTTTTCTCCATTCTGTCACTGATGGAGTTTCGGTTCCTGCCACTGTTGCCTTGGCTTCTGGCTTGCTTAGTTGGGTACATTTAATATTCAACAATATTATTGATCTGCCTTACTTCAGGTGGACGATGACGCAATTTTCTTCTAGAAACAAACGTTGTTGTATTATTTTCATGTTATCACTGTAAAGCTGGTTTGATACAATATGTATTGCAAAAAGCACTATATAAATAAAGGTGACTTGACAGAAAAAAAAACAGACAGATAATGTTGCTAAGGTGTTTTAATTTGTTGCTAACACGATTTAGATTGTTGCTAACATGTTTCTAGAACGAATTAGCACATTGTTAACATCATCTAACACATTTTTAGCATGTTTTTATTGCATGATTTAACACATTGCTAACTTGTTTTAAGATGTTGCTATGATTCTATCATGATTTACTAGGTTGTTAGGATGATTATCATATTTCTAATATGCTTTAGCACATCGCTAACATGTTTCTAACATGATTTAATAAAAAAAAGTTGAAAAACAACACAATGTTTAAGTGAGAAATATCTAAAGACTTTATGCCATCGTTTTAATTTAGTCTGTTAATATTTGTTATAATAATTATTTTGTATATATAAATACATATATTTGAGAAATAGTTGCATGTATATACTGTCTATATATTTATATATAATTTATATTATATATAAACAAACACATTTTTCTTAAATATATACATGCATATGTGAGTATTTATATATACAAAAATAATTATACACAGTACACACAAAATATTATGTAAACACAAACTTTTATTTTGGATGCGATTAATCGTTGCCCAACACTAGTTTTAATATTAATATTTTTAAACAGAAGAGCACGTTTGTGTGTTAGTTTTTTTTGTCGTATCAAAAATGCTATTACACCAATGTTAGTACGAACTGAAACATTGGTGCACAATTAATGTGTGTTATGTGTTAAACACAAAAACATGCATAAACTCCACCAGTAAAACTTTAATTAAATAAAAACGATATTTACACTCAATTCATTCAGTTTGTGCTCAAACACACACACACACACACACACACACACAGTCTCTTCATTGATGCTCAGAGAAACACACTGAGAGTGATTGATTGACAGCTCGTTCAGCCAGTCGTGGCTCAGCTCTCAGAGTCTTCCAGCATCTTCTCAGCGTCCTTCAGTACCACCTTTCCTCCGTTCACCTTTCCTCCGTTCACCTGTCCTCCGTTCACCTGTCCTCCGTTCACCTGTTCTCCACCTCCATCACGAGCCCTGCGAGCCTGAGACACAGAGAGCCGACAAACACTAGCTGCAAATCACAGATCTCATGTCTTTCCACCAAGATGACCTCACACCCAAGCAGACGTGAAGAAAAGTCAACAGAAGATGTGCTTATAGTCACAGATCTGAGAATCAATCAATCCTCCCAGACTGCTTTAGGACGGGGGAACATTTCTCAGCCCAAAGGAGCTAATGCTATGTCTACATTAAAGGGTTAGTTCACCCAAAAATGAAAATTAGCCCATGATTTACTCAGCCTCAAGTCATCCTAGGTGTATATGACATTCTTCTGTCAGACGAATACAATCAGAGTTATATTAAAAAATGTCCTGGCTCTTTCAAGCTTTATAATAGCAGTGAATGGCTGTTTCTGCTTTGAACTCCATAAAAGTGCATCTATCCATCATAAAAGTGCATCTATCCATGATAAAAGTGCATCTATCCATCATAAAAGTGCATCATGATAAAAGTGCATCTATCCATGATAAAAGTGCATCTATCCATGATAAAAGTGCATCTATCCATGATAAAAGTGCATCTATCCATGATAAAAGTGCATCTATCTATCATAAAAGTGCATCTATCCATCATAAAAGTGCATCTATCCATCATAAAAGTGCATCTATCCATCATAAAAGTGCATCCATCCATCATAAAAGTGCATCTATCCATGATAAAAGTGCATCTATCCATCATAAAAGTGCATCCATCCATCATAAAAGTGCATCTGTCCATCATAAAAGTGCATCTATCCATCATAAGTGCATCTATCCATCATAAAAGTGCATCTATCCATTATAAAAGTGCATCTATCCATCATAAAAGTGCATCTATCCATCATAAAAGTGCATCCATCCATCATAAAAGTGCATCTGTCCATCATAAAAGTGCATCTATCCATCATAAGTGCATCTATCCATCATAAAAGTGCATCTATCCATGATAAAAGTGCATCTATCCATTATAAAAGTGCATCTATCCATGATAAAAGTGCATCTGTCCATCATAAAAGTGCATCTATCCATCATAAAAGTGCATCTGTCCATCATAAAAGTGCATCTATCCATCATAAGTGCATCTATCCATCATAAAAGTGCATCTATCCATGATAAAAGTGCATCTATCCATTATAAAAGTGCATCTATCCATGATAAAAGTGCCTCTATCCATGATAAAAGTGCATCTATCCATGATAAAAGTGCATCTATCCATGATAAAAGTGCCTCTATCCATCATAAAAGTGCATCTGTCCATCATAAAAGTGCCTCTATCCATCATAAAAGTGCATCTATCCATCATAAGTGCATCTATCCATGATAAAAGTGCATCTATCCATGATAAAAGTGCATCTATCCATGATAAAAGTGCATCTATCCATCATAAAAGTGCATCTATCCATCATAAGTGCATCTATCCATCATAAAAGTGCATCTATCCATCATAAAAGTGCATCTATACATCATAAAAGTGCATCTATCCATCATAAAAGTGCATCTATCCATCATAAAAGTGCATCTATCCATGATAAAAGTGCATCTATCCATGATAAAAGTGCATCTATCCATCATAAAAGTGCATCTGTCCATCATAAAAGTGCATCTATCCATCATAAGTGCATCTATCCATCATAAAAGTGCATCTATCCATGATAAAAGTGCATCTATCCATTATAAAAGTGCATCTATCCATGATAAAAGTGCATCTATCCATCATAAAAGTGCATCTGTCCATCATAAAAGTGCATCTATCCATCATAAGTGCATCTATCCATCATAAAAGTGCATCTATCCATGATAAAAGTGCATCTATCCATGATAAAAGTGCATCTATCCATGATAAAAGTGCATCTATCCATGATAAAAGTGCATCTGTCCATCATAAAAGTGCATCTGTCCATCATAAAAGTGCATCTATCCATGATAAAAGTGCCTCTATCCATCATAAAAGTACATCTATCCATGATAAAAGTGCATCTATCCATGATAAAAGTGCATCTATCCATCATAAAAGTGCATCTATCCATCATAAGTGCATCTATCCATCATAAAAGTGCATCTATCCATCATAAAAGTGCATCTATCCATCATAAAAGTGCATCTATCCATGATAAAAGTGCATCTGTCCATCATAAAAGTGCATCTATCCATCATAAAAGTGCATCTATCCATCATAAAAGTGCATCTATCCATCATAAAAGTGCATCTATCCATGATAAAAGTGCATCTATCCATGATAAAAGTGCATCTATCCATGATAAAAGTGCATCTATCCATCATAAAAGTGCATCTATCCATCATAAGTGCATCTATCCATCATAAAAGTGCATCTATCCATGATAAAAGTGCATCTATCCATGATAAAAGTGCATCTATCCATCATAAAAGTGCATCTATCCATCATAAAAGTGCATCTATACATCATAAAAGTGCATCTATCCATCATAAAAGTGCATCTATACATCATAAAAGTGCATCTATCCATCATAAAAGTGCATCTGTCCATCATAAAAGTGCATCTATCCATCATAAGTGCATCTATCCATCATAAAAGTGCATCTATCCATGATAAAAGTGCATCTATCCATCATAAAAGTGCATCTATCCATGATAAAAGTGCCTCCATCCATCATAAAAGTGCATCTGTCCATCATAAAAGTGCATCTATCCATCATAAAAGTGCCTCTATCCATCATAAAAGTGCATCTATCCATGATAAAAGTGCATCTATCCATCATAAAAGTGCATCTGTCCATCATAAAAGTGCATCTATCCATCATAAAAGTGCCTCTATCCATCATAAAAGTGCATCTATCCATGATAAAAGTGCATCTATCCATGATAAAAGTGCATCTGTCCATCATAAAAGTGCATCTGTCCATCATAAAAGTGCATCTATCCATGATAAAAGTGCCTCTATCCATCATAAAAGTGCATCTGTCCATCATAAAAGTGCATCTATCCATCATAAAAGTGCATCTATACATCATAAAAGTGCATCTATCATCATGAAAGTGCATCTATCCATGATAAAAGTGCATCTATCCATCATAAAAGTGCATCTATACATCATAAAAGTGCATCTATCATCATGAAAGTGCATCTATCCATGATAAAAGTGCATCTATCCATCATAAGTGCATCTATCCATCATAAAAGTGCATCTATCCATCATAAAAGTGCATCTATACATCATAAAAGTGCATCTATCATCATGAAAGTGCATCTATCCATGATAAAAGTGCATCTATCCATCATAAAAGTGCATCTATCCATCATAAGTGCATCTATCCATCATAAAAGTGCATCTATACATCATAAAAGTGCATCTATCCATCATAAAAGTGCATCTATCCATCATAAAAGAGCATAAAATATAAACAGCCATTCACTGCCATTATAAAGCTTGGAAGAGCCAGGACATTTTTTAATATAACTCTGATTGTATTCGTCTGACAGAAGAATGTCATATACACCTAGGATGACTTCAGGGTGAGTAAATCATGGGCTAATGTTCATTTTTGGGTGAACTATCCCTTTAATCCAGATACATTTGAAAACGGCGTTTTCGTTTAAAAACGCTCTCCGTCCACACTAGCGCTTTCAGGTGTTTCAGTGCGGATGAGAAACTTTTGGAAAACACTAAATTCACCTTTTTTTTTTTTTTTTTTACTAAATTCATGTGTAAACCCTCACTAAAGCTCACTGAGATGATACAGACAGAACAATACATAATAAAGTTATCGCACAATTCTTCTGGCAGGATCATTTTATTTATCTAAATATCTCATCATTCACTGATCGTCCAGGTCACTCACTCACCATTATATGTTTGGTCTAAAACTGCTCATGTTTAGCAGATGTGAGTGAATTCTGTCATCATTGCAGGACTGTGATATGAAGAGTGTGTGGAGTTACATATTTCAGCAACTGTGTGAAAGTAAACAGCACATAACAGGCACAATACCGCTATAAACATGAAAATCTATCAGTACAATATTCGTCACATGACTAAACTTACGTCATCGTTTTTTAAATGCCTCCGGTTTTACAGTCCACACTACAACACCGTTTTAAAATTGATCCACTTTGGAGAGCGTTCAAAAAGCTTCGTTTTCATTAATAAAAACGCCGTCTCAGTGTGACGGAAGGCCAAAACGGAGAGAAAAAGATGCGTTTTTAAACGAAACCGTGTTGGTGTGGCCCGAGACGCTCGTACTGAACATGAAGAGCACAGACAGCAGCTCTGGAAGCACCTTTATTAATCACTCATTTACTTCAACAACACGACACGAGTGCGCGAACACACTATTATCAGCGTGTGTCTGGATAACTATCATCTAAAACATCACAAACAGCCAATCAGAACGCAAGAACAAGATATCTAGTGTGCGTCTCATTGGTCGATTAAAAACACAGGATTAAATCAAAAACAGCACATAATTCACAACATATTTCAGTAACGCAAGGTTTTTTGTTAACATGAACTAACAAACAATGAGCATTTACTAAAACATTTTTAAGATCAAAAGTTATTAACATTAGCTTATGCACATGCACATTTGTATTAATAATAATGCTGTAGTTCATGCATTAACAAAAGAAACCTCATTGTAAATAGTTACTGATATTGTATACAGTGAAGCCCGTTTTTTAGGACCTTTGAGATGTTTCGCATTTCTTTATGTAAAACATGTTTCTCGGGCTGAAATGTGACGCGTTTCATGAGATTCACTCAGATGAGAGACTTCAGTACAGATCATACAGAAACAAAACTTAAAACACAACCGATAAAAGCTTTAAAAAGAGCCATTTTAAAGACCAGGGACATTTTGAGTGTTGTTAGAAAGTTAATGCAGGGAAACACATAATAGTTGGTTAGTACAGCATGTGCTAGTACTGAAGTAACACGATTAAAACCACCTGTTTGTGTGTGTGTGTGTTCGCGTGCAAAGTTTTACGCACGCGACACAGTGACACATGTGCAAATATTTACATGATTAACACACACACGCCTGCAGCAGTGAGCACTGCACATCTGTTAGCCAGAAACACATCTTTACAAAGACGTTAAATGAACATGAACACACACACACACACAGGATGGTTTACTGGAACTGAGAAAATAAAAACAGTGATGAAAACCCAAAGCTGCTCAGTAATTGCGTGCAGAAAGAGCCACACATCACGTGATCATCGGAGCGGTTAGTGTGTGTGAGTGTGTGTTAGGGACGGAGAATCTCAGAGTGAATCAGCATTCATGTGATTAGAGATCGGGTGATTAGAGTCTGATCGAGAGGATTTAAAAGCAAGCGAATCTACATACGACCCACGAGTCCTTCAGCACACGCCGTCTCCTCTGCACACAACACACAAGAGAAGAGCCGTTAGACACACACACACACACACACACACACACACACACACACACACGCCGTCTCCTCTGCACACAACACACAAGAGAAGAGCCGTTAGACACACACACACACACACACACACACACACACACACGCGCACACACGCCGTCTCCTCTGCACACAACACACAAGAGAAGAGCCGTTAGACACACACACACACACACACACACACACACACACACACACACACACACACACACACACACACACGCCGTCTCCTCTGCACACAACACACAAGAGAAGAGCCGTTAGACAGACACACACACACACACACACACACACGCCGTCTCCTCTGCACACAACACACAAGAGAAGAGCCGTTAGACACACACACACACACACACACGCCGTCTCCTCTGCACACAACACACAAGAGAAGAGCCGTTAGACACACACACACACACACACACACACACACACACGCCGTCTCCTCTGCACACAACACACAAGAGAAGAGCCGTTAGACACACACACACACACACGCCGTCTCCTCTGCACACAACACACAAGAGAAGAGCCGTTAGACACACACACACACACACACACACGTCGTCTCCTCTGCACACAACACACAAGAGAAGAGCCGGTAGACACACACACACACACACACGCCGTCTCCTCTGCACACAACACACAAGAGAAGAGCCGTTAGACACACACACACACACACACACACACACACGTCGTCTCCTCTGCACACAACACACAAGAGAAGAGCCGTTAGACACACACACACACACACACACACGCCGTCTCCTCTGCACACAACACACAAGAGAAGAGCCGTTAGACACACACACACACACACACCGTCTCCTCTGCACACAACACACAAGAGAAGAGCCGTTAGACACACACACACACACACACACACACACACACACACACACGTCGTCTCCTCTGCACACAACACACAAGAGAAGAGCCGTTAGACACACACACACACACACACGCCGTCTCCTCTGCACACAACACACAAGAGAAGAGCCGTTAGACACACACACACACACACACACACACGCAGTCTCTTCTGCACACAACACACAAGAGAAGAGCCGTTAGACACACACACACACACACACACACACACACACACACACACACACGTCGTCTCCTCTGCACACAACACACAAGAGAAGAGCCGTTAGACACACACACACACACACACGCAGTCTCTTCTGCACACAACACACAAGAGAAGAGCCGTTAGACACACACACACACACACACACACACACACACGCCGTCTCCTCTGCACACAACACACAAGAGAAGAGCCGTTAGAGACACACACAGACACACGTCGTCTCCTCTGCACACAACACACAAGAGAAGAGCCGTTAGACACACACACACACGCCGTCTCCTCTGCACACAACACACAAGAGAAGAGCCGTTAGACACACACACACACACACGCCGTCTCCTCTGCACACAACACACAAGAGAAGAGCCGTTAGACACATACACACACACACACACACGCCTTCTCCTCTGCACACAACACGAAGAGCCGTTAGAGACACACACACACACGCCTTCTCCTCTGCACACAACACGAAGAGCCGTTAGAGACACACACACACACACACACACGCACACACACACACACACGCCGTCTCCTCTGCACACAACACGAAGAGCCGTTAGAGACACACACACACACGCACACACACACACGCCGTCTCCTCTGCACACAACACACAAGAGAAGAGCCGTTAGACACACACACACACACACACACACGCCATCTCCTCTGCACACAACACACAAGAGAAGAGCCGTTAGACACACACACACACACGCCGTCTCCTCTGCAAACAACACACAAGAGAAGAGCTGTTAGACACACACACACACACACGCCGTCTCCTCTGCACACAACACACAAGAGAAGAGCCGTTGGACACATACACACACACACACACTACTCTGCACACAACACACAAGAGAAGAGCCGTTAGACACATACACACACACACACACACGCCATCTCCTCTGCACACAACACACAAGAGAAGAGCCGTTAGACACACACACACACACACACTACTCTGCACACAACACACAAGAGAAGAGCCGTTAGACACACACACACACACACACTACTCTGCACACGACACACAAGAGAAGAGTCGTTAGAGACACACACACACACGCACACACACACTCCTCTGCACACAACACACAAGAGAAGAGCCGTTAGACACACACACGCGCACACACACACACACACACACACACTACTCTGCACACAACACACAAGAGAAGAGCCGTTAGACACACACACACACACACACACACTACTCTGCACACAACACACAAGAGAAGAGCCGTTAGACACACACACACACTACTCTGCACACGACACACAAGAGTCGTTAGAGACACACACACACACACACACACACACTCCTCTGCACACAACACACAAGAGAAGAGCCATTAGACACACACACGCGCGCACACACACTACTCTGCACACAACACACAAGAGAAGAGCCGTTAGACACACACACACACACACACTACTCTGCACACAACACACAAGAGAAGAGCCGTTAGACACACACACACACTACTCTGCACACAACACACAAGAGAAGAGCCGTTAGACACACACACACACTCCTCTGCACACAACACACAAGAGAAGGGCTGTTACACACACACACTCGCACACACACACACACACACACACACTCCTCTGCACACAACACACAAGAGAAGAGCCGTTAGACACACACACGCGCACACACACACTACTCTGCACACAACACACAAGAGAAGAGCCGTTAGACACACACACACACACTCCTCTGCACACAACACACAAGAGAAGAGCCGTTAGACACACACACACACACTCCTCTGCACACAACACACAAGAGAAGGGCCGTTACACACACACACTCTTCAGGTTTAAACGCCACAGCTGGACGGACACAGATGCGCGACTGCCGTGTTTCTGCATGCGAGGTTTAGTTCGTTATGTGTAGAGCGATTCAATCATAACTCGATCTCTCAGTCAAGCTAGTTTATGTTAGTTAGCCTCTCGATACGCAGTAAACGCGGAGCGGTTAGTTTGTACAAATGAAGCAGCAAAGCTCAAATGCCCTTTACAAGGAAAGTACACACAAACATGTTTAACAGCAACTCTACGATATTCCTAGATCTTTCAATGCAAAAAAAATATTTCATTACTTTATTGAACTTGACAATTTAATATTGTTTTATTTTACAAACATCTAAACGTTCTTAAATCAAGATATATATACTGGAGAAGCAAAATGTGACAGTCTTTTTTTTTTTTTTTATAAAATTAAGTTTTTGCTTAAAACAAATATCTGTCAGTGGGGTCAGAAAAATAAACTTGTTTTTGTCTTTAAATTAAGTTCATTTTTTGGACCCTATTGTCAGATATTTATGGAAGCTTGGAATAAAAAAATATAAAGGTAATTGCAACTTCTCGCAATTCTGACTTTCTCACAGTTGCGATTTTTTTATCTCTCAATTGTGACTTTTTTCTCACAATTGTGAATCTTCTAGCAACTGCGAATCTTCTAGCAATTGCGACTTTTTGTCTAGTAATTCTCACTTTTTTTTCGCAATTGTGAGTTTATATCTCACAATTCTTTTTTTTCGCAGCTGCGATTTTTTATCTCAATTCAGATTTTTTTCTCCCAATTAAGAATCTAGCAACTGCGACTAGTAATTCTCACTTTTTTCTCGCAATAGCGATATTTATATCTTGCAATTCTCACTTTTTTCTCGCAATTTTAACTTTTTTCTCACAATTGTGTTTATATCTCACAATTCTCACTTTTTTCTTGCAGTTGCGACTTTTTATTTTGCAATTCTCACTTTTTTCTCGCAATATCGATTTTTTATCTTGCGATTATAACTTTTTTCTCGCAATTATAACTTTTTTTTGCAAACAATTGCAAGAAAAAAGTCAGAATTACCTTTATGTTTTTTAACTTCTGTGGCGTAAACAAGCTTCCGTAGATATTTTGCCTTTCAAGCACAAACTCACTTCACTTTAATAAAATTTTCAGACTTAATATCTTCAGTAACTTTGCTTCTCTAGTAAATGTATCTTGATTTAAAAAGGATTCGATGTTTGTACTGGAAAATAAGACAAAACTACAACAGAAGAACATGATTTTTGCCATGTTTATAGCATCACGTAGTGTGTAACCGACTCCTGCAGATGAAGCGTGTGAGCCGGACGCGAGTTCTGGTGCTAAAGCGGGCGCTTGAGTGGCGGTTTGACGCTGTTGTTGTGGGTCCCGTCGCTCTCAGAGAGTACCTCTTGCTCGAGCGTGTTGAAGCGTACGCCCGAGTGCTCGCCCGTCTGCTGGGACGACCGGCACGCGTAGCAGAGGATGCGCTTGAAGGTGTCGCGCATGTCCTTGTCGCGGTAGGAGTAGATGATGGGGTTCATGAAGGAGTTGCACTCGGCCATCACCAGGAAGAACTTCTCGTACGTCAGGACGTTGCAGGATTTACAGAGACCGTCCAGCAGAAGCAGAACCAGGCCCGGCGTCCAACACACCACGAAACAACCTGCCGGGAAGAGCACGAGAGCGTTACACACATGCTTGGACACATACGAGTTTTTCCCTCCTTTTCGCATTTGGCTTGTTTAGTTGGGGATCTTTAATTTAATATTCAACAATATTATTGATCTCCTGTATTGACACCGTTATATGAGAACTGAACTGGACAATGACATCACGGTTTTCTCCAAAGAAGCTATATATATATATAAATTAACTAAACTACTAACTTTTTTACAACAAAAATGAAACATCACTGAACTTACTTAAGCTGGACTGTGACACTATTTTCTTCTAAAAACAAACTTTGTTGCATTATTTTCCTGTTATCTCTGTAAATCTGCTTTGAAACAATCTGTGTTGTAAAAAGCGCTATATAAATAAAGCTGACTTGACTCTTTTGCAACTCACTTTTAAATCGCTAATTTCGAAATCGAAAGCTTCCATAGGAATGAACTGAAAATGCTCGCTCGGGCGGCAATTGCTTGAATGGTGGGTTCATAATTATTCTTAACAACAGAACAGTACAATGACAAACTGGCTTAAAGGTGCTCTAAGTGATGTCACGTGTTTTTTAGGCCAAAACATTTTTTGTCACATACAGCAAACTTCTCCTCACTATCCGCTAGCTGCCTGTGCCCTGAACACACTGTAAAACACACGGTCTCTGCAGAAACCCCAGGCTACACACACAGCAACAAACACAAACTGGGCTAACCCGCACCACAAAACACACTGTTCCAGCCAATAACCGACAAAAAGTTTGGGGGGTTAGTGTGCGGATGAGGAGGGGGGGGGGGGTCTAGATGGCCTCCGTTTTGTTCGACAATACTTTAAACGTCAACAAGAAGTGACGTCACCCGACATTGCTTAGAGCACCTTTAAATAGGCCCTTTTACACTTGTCTTTGAAACCCAATCTCCCGCCATCGTCTCGTCAGTCAGCGCCTCACTCTCTTCACATGATAAATCAAATCTGACTCCTGCTGCAACTCATTTTCGCTAATTTAAGTGGCTGTTCTTTAACTGAACTAAATGATTTTTATTACTATATTTTAAAAAATTAATATGATACGGGCAAATGATGTACAGTCAAACCAAAAATTATTCAGACACCAGATATTTGATATTTTTTGATATCAGTTTTTGATATTTTGTTTTACTAGTGTGTGCAGGAGCCTATAGTTCATTTATGTAAGTGAGGAGAGCAAAATAAAGTAAACTGTGACATATTATACCCAAATATTCTTCATACAGTGACTACCAGTGAAATTTATACTAATTTTGGACCAAAAATGATTCAGACACTTTGAGCTGATCATGTTTTGCTGCAGTGTTTTTTCTTTAATTGCTAATGCACCACAGACTGAACAACATGAAGCATTGCTTGGTAATTGGTTGAGATAAACTGGTATTATCTAATTGTGTAGTTAAAAATGTGTGTGTGTGTGTGTGTGTGTTTACCCCTTCCATTGCTGTGTGCATTGGCCTGCATTGAAGGATAAGAACTGTATTAGGCCTTGTCTCTTCTTAACAGGTTTGATTAACAAAGTCATAGAGACAGTTTATTTGTAGTGCACTGACAACATGGTTTTAAATAATTAGTTTAATAATTAGATTAATAAAAAAATTAAAAGACCTTGAGATAAAAACTGTCCTCATGCAAAAGATAACTTTGCACTCATTTTAAAGTGACCTATGACATTCAATGACATGAAATCCATCTAAATGTAAATGATGTCATGGATGTTGTGGTTCATGGTCATAGTGGCTCCTGCTGCTGTAGTAAGTGTGGCGTATTCAGGGGACTTTAATGTGGTTATTATCTATCTTATTGAACTGGTATTATCTAATTGTGTAGTTAAATTTAACAGCTGACAGATATTCAACATAATTCAAGTGTGAGAGTCTAACAGAAGGACGGACAAAACCAGTGAAATATCAACTGATTTAATAACTCTGAGTTCTTGTCATATTTTATTAGCATTTTCTAAACTATAGTGAATAAACTGTGATAATGTTGAAAGTGTCTGAATAAAGTTTGGCTTGACTGTAAATGAACACCAGTAACACCGACTATAACAGCAAGCCTAATACAGTGACATGCAAAATAAATGTTTAGGATTCTGGAAAAATCATGTGGGAATGTCATATGTTTGCAAACGTGCAAAGGAAAGGTTTGTGCGGAAAGCTCTAATATGGAGATGGACTGGCCGTGTTTTACGCAAACTGACTATTTAAATGTACGCAAATTTCTTTATTTAGAATACTCTGAATTCAATAACATGAGAACACGGTTACAAACTAATTACGCTGCACATTTTAATTTCTGCAAACTAATTTTAATTTCTCCAAACAACTTGTGTTGTGAATTTTAATTTATGCAAATTACCTCATTTAGCAATTTAGAATGCTCAAAATTCATTAACATGAGAATGAAGTTACAAATAACTAACATTTAATTTATGCAAATTACCTCATAAAGCTCATTTAGAACAGTAAATTCATTAACATTAGATCAAGGTTATGAACAAATTACGTTGTGAATTTTTATTTATGCAAACTTCCTTCAGCGAATGCAAAGTTTCTCAGGGGAATGCAAAATCATTGACTTATTATTGTTCCTCCGATCTCATATTTTTTCCACCACCATGTTTCTCTTAGGGGCTCTGTACATTTCTGCAATTCAGTTTAGTGACACTTGTTTCCATTTCTAGATGACAGAAATGTAAGTAAATGTGTTTTTAAAGCTACTTTACAGCAGAATCTGAATTAGTCTCATATTTGATGAAGTCATTGATTCTGTTATTTTCCTGTTTATCACTGTGACGCTGCTTTGAATCCATCTGTGTTTAATAAAGCGCTGTAGAAATAAAGCTGACTTGACAATAGACGGTTAGAGGAGGGTTGGTGAAGTGAAACTAAAGCTGAACTTCTATCACTTCCACATTGTTTCTATAACTCTAAAGGTGATCAGGCCTTTTCTGTTGATAATTTATGTTTAAACGTGTTTTATGAATAAATGCTGTTGTTGTTGTGGACTGAAGTCAGCACTAATGCAACACTTCCTTTGTCTGGTGTTCTCAGATGTACGTTCAGGAA
This sequence comes from Gila orcuttii, assembly GCA_026230005.1. Classification (NCBI taxonomy): domain Eukaryota; kingdom Metazoa; phylum Chordata; class Actinopteri; order Cypriniformes; family Leuciscidae; genus Gila; species Gila orcuttii. The sequence goes on along the minus strand of JAPDVR010000002.1, from coordinate 2,193,095 downwards.
GCACCTTAAGTGTGTGCGTATGTGTGTGTGTTTATGGGATCCTTCCAAGACTTCACATAGCTTGAGTTTCCAGGAAGTGTGGTAGAATGTGTGTGTCCACATTCCCTGTATGCGAGTGATATACGCTGATACTCAGAACATGCACGTACTCGCCGCTCTCTCTCGGGGAGGGTGAAGCGTGGAGAGAAACGAGGCTGAGATAATGAAAACACGCAGGTCCGGTTAGACGAGCCCGCACAGGCCTTCCTGCCCCAGATCCTCAGTGTGGTTATGAATATCGAGTGTGTGTTATTCTCCAGAAGAGGAGTTTACTGAACACACTCAGACCACTGGTGTGACTCGCTGCGGGTCTGTTCACTCTTCTAACTAAGGTCAAACTAAAGCACGATGAGACCACTGATAATGTGTCTTCACAGGATCTACAAAACAAACCATGTGACCCTGGACCACAAAACCAGTCACAAGGGTAATTTTTTAAAAATTGATATGTATACACCATCTGAAAGCTGAATAAATAAGCTTTCCATTGATGTATTGTTTGTTAGGATAGGACAATATTTGGCCTTTAAAGTTGTTCATTTATATTCGCGTTTTTATAAAAAATATTTTTATATATATTTACGGTAGGAAATTTACAAAATATCTTCATGGCACATGATCTTTTTACTTAATATCCTAATAATTTTTGGCATAAAAGAAAAATCGATAATTTTGACCCATACAATGTGTTGTTGGCTATTGCCACAAATATACCCGTGTGACTCGTGACTGGTTTTGTGGTCCAGGGTCACATATTATCGGAATTAATATGAATTAATGTGAAGCAGCAGTGTTTTCAACGTTTCCAACCTGAGGCCTTCAAGACTCAAAGCCTGTTCACAGCCAGAGCAATAATAATGAAAACTATAACCAGAACTATATAACTACAATTATAACCAGAACTATATTACTACAATTATAACCAGAACTATTTGACTATAATTAATTATAATGATAAACATAACAATAACCAGATAGCATAAAACTATAAAATAACTAGCATTATAATGATAACCTTAACTATATAACTACAATTATAAAGATAAATATAATGATATAACTACAATTATAGAGATAATCATAACTATATAACTACAATTATAACCATAACTATATAACTACAATTATAATGATAAATATAACGATAACTAACAGATCTATAAAAACTACAATTATAACGATAACCATAACTATATAACGATAAATATAACTACAATTATAATGATAAATATAATGATAACTATATAACTACAATTATAACAATAAATATAATAACTATAATGATAACCATAACTATATAAATATAACAAAAAAGTAACTATAACCATAACTACAATTATTAAAATGTTTTAATTATTGCTAAGAATATATATTTAATTTAATTGGAACAATTATTACAACTTTATGGTTAGAGTTATCATTTCTTTGTGAAAACAGGCCTTTAGAACATTTTAACTAATAAGAAAGTAACTCATAATTAGGTTTTGAACTTTTTCACTCACTGGCCATTCAGAACCTCCACTAGCCAAACTATAATATACATTATATTGGATTTCATACATTCATTTCTTATTCAAACAAAATCCTGTCATCCAGCATCTCCTCCCTTACTCTTTCATCCTTTTGCAGGATGTTGAAAACAAAAACCATTTCCTGTTAACCAACTGCTTTTTAACCTTCGCTATTGCTTCAATGCACATGAACAAGCGTGCCGTTATTTGTTGCCTAGTGACGTGTGTGTGTTCAGGTAAGCCAGATATATGCGCAGATTCTGCACAATACGCTGTATTTAATATATCATGACTCACAAGTTGAGTATTTGTGCTAAAATACAAATTTGCGCAAAATTTGGCTTACATGAACTTCCCCAGCAAAGTGAGCAAACAATAAGTAACACACCAAATTGGCTAGTGATTTGACAGCGTTACCCGCCACAGTTGATTTGTAGTTTATTTTGACCTGCTCGTAATGATGGTATTTAATTACGACATGCATAAAAAAACAAATGCTCTGTTTGGCCGATTTTCACTTTGACTAAGAACAGATACTTCTCGACGTTAGTCAAGTCACCTTCATTTATATAGTGCTTTTAACAATATAGATTGTTTCAAAGCAGCTTTACAGTGATAATAGGAAATTAAAGTAACAGAGATTGTTTTGGCTTTACAGCAGCTCTAGAATAAAGTTATTGTCCAGCTAAAGTTAGTTTTGATTGATTCACTTCCGTTGCAAAGATCATTAGTTATTAACTTAGGGGCCGCTAACACGACACCGTTCATTCACACAACAACAGTGTTTGGTGCTCGAGAACGCAGTCAGAAACGAGTCAGAAACAAGTCAGAAACGAGTCTCCATCTTACCCAATATCAAGACGACGGTCTTCATGAGGTTGACCACCGTCTCCTTGTGTTTGTCCTGCGAGGTGTGCTGGCTCATGCGGTGGTTCTTGCGCCGCACGTAGATGAAGATGCGCGTGTAGACGGCCACCATAACCATGAACATCAACAGGTTCAACACGGCCCAGAACACCAGGTAACTGCGACTGTAGAGCGGAGCCATGGTGGAGCACACGTCCATGTTGCACACGCAGTTCCATCCCATAGTGGGCACCAGACCCATCACTATGGCGATGAGCCAGATGCCGATGATGAGCAGCACGACTCTGTGGTTGGTCATTTTACTGTGCAGTTGCATGGTGAAGATGGTCTGGTGTCGCTCCACCGCGATGGCCATCAGATTAATCACCGACGCTGTCAGACTGGTGTCAATCAAACCCTGAGACACGCAAAGAAAAAGACAAACCGTGTTTAACACCAGAGTCACGACAAACGTGAAGACGCTTGTCTTCCGAAAAGTTATTAAAGACATCGTTAAAATAGTCCAAGTGACTGCAGTGGCTCAATCTTAGGTTTATCAAGCGACGAGAATACTTTTGTGCACAAAAACAAACATAAATAACGACTTTATTTCAACTATTCATTTCCTTCTCTGTTGGCCTCTAGTCAGTTAACGTAGTATGACTGCGTAGAGCTACGTCACACGTAGGCTCACTATTGGCCGACGCTGGTCATGTGTGTGATGCGTGTGACGTACAACACAGAAGCGCTGCACTGTTACACTAGTGAACTCACTCGAGGCCCACAGAGAAGGAAATGAATAGTTGAAATAAAGTCGTTATTTTTGTTTGTTTTTGCGCACAAAAAGTATTCTTGTCGCTTGATAAACTTAAGATTGAGCCACTGTAGTCACTTGGACTATTTTAACGATATCTTTAATAACTTTTCGGGGAACAAGTTTCAATCCCTTAGAAGCCTATGGAGGAGTGATCCAGCTCTCAGATTTAATCAAAAATATCTTAATTCGTGTTCCGAAGATGAACGAAGGTCTTACAGGGTTGAACAACATGAGGGAGAGTAAATACTGACAGAATTTACATTTTTGGGTGAACTATCCCTTTAATCTTCATTAAGCGGAGGAGCAAATGTGTCTAAAGTGCTGGAAAGTGTAAGACTGGAAAATGTAAGAATGTAGGAGAAGCCTTCCTCTCTGAGAGAACAAAGGAAATTACCATTTGGACCCTCTCATGTCCACCATTCGAGACGCAAGTCTCACTTAAGAATCATTCTAATTTACATCTCTTTCCCTCGAACCCCACTTGTGATGAGATCTCCCAAACTCACACAAGAATCTAAATGGTTTCATGTGAATGATTATCATTGAGTTTTATACATGTTTGGTATTATTTGAAATGTCTCAGTGCGACTGGTAAATGTCTCATCCCCAAAGAATGGTAAAAGGTACTAAAGATACCAAAAGGTAATAAAGTTCTTAGGTAGTTTAGAAATATCTTCCACACTGGAGGGTGTGTCTTTGAGTTAACACCTTCTGACCATTTGACTGAATGCTAATTTCCACTGCTAGCAAATGGTGACTTGCAGGTAAATTTCCACTGTGAACCATGTTTAGATTGGAAATGAGGTCTGGGTATATAATGAAACACAGCGAGAGCTCGGGGCTCTTTTCTGTATTTGAGATCGGCCCGTGAGGTCGAGAGCCGAGTCTCTCTGCCTCACGTATTTCTTGTCGGGTAAACATTTCCTCTTTGTTCTAGAGCATTTGATGTTTTGCAATGATTACCTTTGAATTGATTCTGAAATTGTAATGATACATTTACCTGAGTAAATGTATCAGTTTAAAAGAAGAGTTTAAAAGAATAGTAAAACATTCGCTTAAAACCCTTTAATTCGATTAAAACCCTTTTCATGTTGTTACGACCCTGCGTTTCCCTTGCTCGCCTGCTGGGGGCGGTGTTCTTCAGGAGGGCGTGGGAGATCGCACACTCCTGTTACCTGCTTTCGATTTGATTGTGGAGAGGATAAAACCTTGGATTCCACCCTCTCCACGCCACTTCGTCCAGGGGATTGGCAGCCTCTGGAGGAGTCACTTGTTCTTGCGACATTTATATTTGTTTACAGACCATACCAACCTTTTTCTTATTCCCCATCTGGATTATGATTTTGTTCCCTTATGATTTTGAACCCTAGACTTTGTTATCCTAAATTGTTTACACTTTTTGTTGTAAGCTAATAAAACTTCTTGCAAGTAATTTTCTTGTACTTGTATCCCTTTATGTACGGTCGAAACGAGCTGGCCGTAACATAAATTGGAGTCTCGTCCGCGATCCTATGGGGGTAGGAAACGTTGGTAAGTATGGGTTGTAAGTGTGTATGTTTTTGTGAACGGATTCCTTTAGAAATGAGAACTCTGGTAAGTTAGAGTGTTTCCAGCTGGATTGTGAATACAATCCTTCCGTCGGAGCACTGTTTGTTGTTTTGTTTTGTTATTTTGCCTTTCTTGTTTTTGGAGGTTATCCTGGGTGGAGCTTAACTCTCTGTAGGGGGTACGCTTCCGGACTTTCAGTTTGACTGATTGTCGCGGAGTTCAGCGTTTAATGTCGCCTCGAGCCCGGTACATCTCTGAAGACCAGGTAGGATTTAGTTAGTGTTTTTCTGAGTTAGGAGCTGGAGTTTTCTCATATTGTAAACGGTAAATCCATTTTGCAAAAAAATAAATGAGGATAAATTGTCGCTTTTGTGTATAGTGCGGTTTATTTTCGCGCGTACACTGTGTTTTGACTTGTGGGAAGTCTTTAGAAGTTTTTGAATGAGCATAGGTTGCGTAATACAGTGACGTAGTGGCTTATGGGAGTTGTATTTCGGGTAAACAGCGTTTCACGTGTGGTAGTTAGTGGTCTCGTTTTGTGATTGTGCGTATACATATACGAACAAAATGTCTTCGGTGATAGAAGATTTCTTTGCGTGTCCATCAGAAGCTTTGCTTGAGAGTTGTACAAAGGAGCAGTTGGTGCAAATCGCCGAACGCTTCAGTGTCGATTTTACTTCTCAAGAAAAGAGGCTGAAGGAAACAATGGTGACTACTCTAAAGCGGTCACTTGTTGATAGAGGAGTTATAGAGGTAAGCACTGAGTTAATTACTCCCAGTGAATCGTTTGTGTCTACTCCTGCTGAGGATTATAGTGAAAGTGAGACGAAATTTCCAGAATTGTCTTTGCAAGAGAAGCAATTGTGTTTAGATGCCGCGAAAATTCGTGCTGAACGTGATGATCGCGCTATGAAAGAGCGAGCGGTAGAGAGAGAATTCGAAGAGAGAAAATTAAATCATCAGTTAGCTATGAGGAAAATGGAGCTTGATTTAGAGAGGGAACGTGACGAGAGAGCATTTGAGATAAAAAAGTTGGAGTTAGAATTAGCAGCAAAGACAGCTGAAGCTTCACAAGCGAATGTGCCTCCTGTTCCACAACAGCATGCGAATGCAGGTGAACCTGTGTTTGATGTTCACAGAAATATGAGGTTAGTGCCGCCATTTTCTGAAAAGGAAGTGGATAAATATTTCTATCACTTTGAACGTGTTGCTTTGTCCATGAAATGGCCGAAAAGCTTTTGGACTTTATTATTACAGTGTGTGTTCACAGGTAAAGCTCAGGAAGTTTATTCAGCACTCTCATTGGAACAGAGTGGTGAGTATGATGTTGTGAAATCTGCTGTGTTACATGCATATGAACTCGTGCCTGAGGCATATCGTCAGAAATTTAGGACTTTGAGTAAAGCTGATGAATGTACTCATGTTGAATTTGCCAGAGAAAAAGAGAACTTATTTGATCGTTGGTGCACTTCAATGAAAGTTACAACTAAAGAGCAGTTAAGGGAATTAGTACTCTTAGAGGAGTTCAAACATTGTGTTCCTCATGTTGTAGCTACACATCTCACTGAACATAAGGTGAATACACTTTCTGAAGCCGCTATCTTGGCTGATGAATTTGTGTTAACCCATCATGGGTCATTCAGTTCAGTTGGTATTAAAACTCACAATATGAGTAAGTTTAAGTCTTGTTTTCAACCTAAGACAAAGTCTCCTGTGTTGAGTAGGAATATTAAGTCGACAGATGCTGAATATTTTAGTAAACCTGTACTCTCACGAGACATGGTTTGCTTTTATTGTAAAAAGCCTGGTCATAAAATATCTGACTGTCAGATACTCAAGAAGAAAGAGAGATTGTCGAAATCTGTTGCTTTGGTTTCTGCCTTACCAGTTGCTGTTGACATTTGTGATGAGAAAGATTGTCATTTATCTGGTTCTAGTGATAAATTTGTTAATCAGGGTATAACTTCTGTTGATTATACACCCTTTATCACTGAGGGAAATGTGTCATTGCCTGGTTCAAATGAAACGGTGCCAGTGCGTCTTCTTCGAGATACAGGGGCTGCGCAGTCGTTTCTGTTAGAGGGAATTTTACCCTTGACTTCTGAAACCGCTACTGGAACTCATGTACTAGTGCGAGGTTTTGAGATGAGGTTCGTTGAAGTGCCTTTGCATCGCATCCATCTTTCCTCTGCCGTTGTATCTGGTGAAGTAGTAGTTGGTGTTCGTGCTGCACTGCCGGTGCCTGGGATTACATTTATTCTGGGAAATGATTTAGCTGGTGGGAATGTTTGGGGACGGAGTGATGTGGCCGCTCCGCCCATAATAGCCTCAATACCTAGTAAAACTGATGTTGGAAATGGCAAAGAATTTCCTGATTTGTTTCCAGCATGTGCAGTTACTCGATCAATGGCTAAACCATTATCTGAAAGTCAAGTTGAAGTTCCACTGCATGACACCTTCTTTTATACTGTTAATACAGGTGAGGCAGGATCTGATGTGTCTAAATGTCTTGGGCAAAGAGACCTGAAGTCCTGCTCTTCGTTGTCTTCTGACCAGAGAGATTCGACAGCGCTACAAAGTGACTCTGCGGATACATCTCAGGTTCTGTCCACTCCTGAGAAAACCAATGTTGATCTCTCTGATGGTGATGACTACTCTTTGGCTTCTTTGTTGCAGATTTCTCGAGAGGATTTAATTCGAGCTCAACAAAGTGATGACAGTCTTAGACCTTTATTTTCTGCAGTAGGGTCTAAGAAGTGTTCTGATCCTCTCTCCTCTTCGTACTTTCTTGAAGATGGGTTGCTTTGTCGGACAGTGGTCCTGCGTAAAGATGTTTCTCTAGAACCTAAAACTCAGATTGTGGTTCCATTTACAGTGAGGGACTCTGTGTTGCATTTAGCTCATCAAGGACTTGCTGGCCATACTGGAGTTCGTAAAACGTATGATCGGGTCTTACGACAGTTCTATTGGCCTAAGGTGAAACGAGATGTGGCAAAACATATTCAATCTTGTCACACATGCCAGATCACCAGTAAGCCAAACCAAAAAGTTCCTGTTGCTCCGTTGCAACCTATTTCCGTCGTGTCCACTCCTTTTGAACATTTGGTAGTTGACTGTGTTGGTCCTTTGCCTCGGTCCAAGACTGGTCACCAATACCTTTTAACCGTTATGTGTCAGACTACTCGTTATCCGGCTGCTTATCCGTTAAGGTCCATTACTACTAAATCTGTCTTGAAGGCCCTCACTAATTTCATGTCGACCTTTGGAATTCCTAAAGTCATTCAGTCCGATCAGGGTTCGAACTTCATGTCGAAACAGTTCTCAAAAGCCCTGCGTCAACTTCGAGTAAACCACAATATTTCTAGCGCTTATCATCCGCAGAGTCAAGGAGTCCTTGAGAGGTTTCATCAAACCCTGAAGTCCCTATTAAGGTCATATTGTGTGGAACTCGATGCGGATTGGGAAGAAGGTCTGCCGTGGATGTTATTAGCGATACGTGAGGTAATCCAAGAAAGTCTTGGGTTTAGCCCGAATGAATTGGTGTTCGGACATGTAGTGAGAGGACCTACGGCTGTGTTAGCTGAGGAGTGGCGTATGCCTAAACTGTCTGAAAACATTTCGGATTATGTGAGCGGATTTCGGCGTAGATTATATGAGGCAAGAGCTCTCGCTAAAAAGAAGTTGAGTAAGACTCAACTAAAGATGCGACAACGCTTTGATAGGAAAGCTAAGTTAAGAGAATTTCAGGTGGGTGATCAAGTACTCGCTTTGCTGTCCCTACCTGCTAATCCGTTCCAAGCTAAATTTACAGGCCCTTACAGTGTAGTTAAACGTCTTTCTGATAACAATTATCTGTTGAATACTCCTGACCGGAGGAAAAATGTACAAGTTTGTCACAGTAACCTGTTGAAATTGTATACAGCTCCTGTTCATTCTGTTACTGTTAATGTAGTAAACCGTATACTGTATGGAATGTCAGGATGTGAGGCATGTCTTGACGACATCGTGTTGTATAGTTCATCTTGGTCTGAACATCTTGACCAGATCAAAGAACTGTTTTCTCGTTTAGCCAAAGCTAATCTTACGGTTAATCTCGCTAAGTCCGAATTCGCGAAGGCAACCGTTACCTATTTAGGTAAGATAGTGGGAAATGGTTGCGTAAGACCCATTGAGACTAAGGTCGAAGCTATCTGTAATTTTCCCGCTCCCACCACTCGTCGTGAACTCCGACGGTTCCTTGGAATGGTGGGATATTATCGGAGTTTTTGCGAAAATTTTGCCAGCGTAGTCTCGCCTCTTACCGATTTATTGAGTTCGAAGTTGTCTTTCCAGTGGACTGAACTTTGTCAGCAAGCTTTCGAAAATTGCAAGGCTTTGCTGGCGTGTGCCCCTGTTTTAACAGCTCCAAACTTTGCCAAGCCTTTTATTCTTGCAATAGATGCAAGTGCTTGTGGTACGGGTGCTGTTCTCCTGCAGGAGGACTCGAACCAGGTTCAACATCCTGTAAGTTACTTTTCTAAGAAACTTCACCGACATCAACAGGTATATTCTACCATTGAGAAAGAAGCTCTTGCGCTAGTGTTGGCTGTTCAACATTTTGAAATATATCTAGGATCAATTGCTGCACCGATTATTATCTATACGGATCATAATCCTTTGGTCTTTTTGAATCGGATGAGAAATAGAAATCAGCGACTCATGCGATGGAGTCTTATCTTACAACCTTTCCATCTCGAGATCAAACATATTCGAGGAAAAGACAACGTTATAGCTGACGCACTGTCTAGAGTGTAACGTAATTTTTGTATTGTCCGTTCTTTTCTTTGCATCTCTAGGGCCCAGAGGTGTTGAGGAATGAAGAGAAGACGACATACCTCTAGATTACCAGAACTTTTATTGTGTTTGTTCTGGGTAGTGCTTAACTGTTTTTTCCCTTTTGTTTTGTGTTTTAGATTCGTTGCCGAATCTTTTTTTTTTGTAGGGAGGTGTTACGACCCTGCGTTTCCCTTGCTCGCCTGCTGGGGGCGGTGTTCTTCAGGAGGGCGTGGGAGATCGCACACTCCTGTTACCTGCTTTCGATTTGATTGTGGAGAAGATAAAACCTTGGATTCCACCCTCTCCACGCCACTTCGTCCAGGGGATTGGCAGCCTCTGGAGGAGTCACTTGTTCTTGCGACATTTATATTTGTTTACAGACCATACCAACCTTTTTCTTATTCCCCATCTGGATTATGATTTTGTTCCCTTATGATTTTGAACCCTAGACTTTGTTATCCTAAATTGTTTACACTTTTTGTTGTAAGCTAATAAAACTTCTTGCAAGTAATTTTCTTGTACTTGTATCCCTTTATGTACGGTCGAAACGAGCTGGCCGTAACAATGTATGGAGTCAGATGAAATAACAAGTAAATACATATGACAAAATGTATTGAATTCAACCAAAAATACTTTGCCACGAGAAAAGACTTGTAACACGCAGAGCCCTTCCGTGCTGATCAGATGACCCCCATTGGCCTGACCGAGCGCGACTTACAAATTGGTGAGCCCCGGCGACGTGATCTCGCATCACAAGCGAGCAACGTCCTATCCAGCAAAGTATTGGGATTTTAAAATCAACATGAGGTTTGAACATCTTCTTTGCCAATTCCGCCATTGCAGCCCGCGTCTGAGGAGATCAGTCAACAACAACTCTGTGCACAGGTAAATTATATGTTCTACTTGCTTTGCTTTAATTATTTAACTTTATTTAACATAACAGACATGCAGAAATGAGTTTTGAGACATAAATGCCTGATAGTTTATTTATGCAGCTTGGTTCTAAAAAATTGAGACGAACTCATGGAGTCACGTTGCGTAATCCGTCATGTCCTGCCCCAATAAAGGCGTAACTTTACATGAATTAAATAAAACAGACATGAATGAGTGCATGTTGAAAATAAAAGCGCTGAATTTAATTCTCTATCTGTTGTATTTACTCACCATTAGTCTCGAAAAAAAAGTTCGCTCATATTGCTGAGCACTGGGTTGATGATCAGGAATACTCAAGCACGGCCACTGAATGAAACTTTTGACAATATGATCTTGTTTAAACATCCTAGATTATATTATCATTTACTACATATACTGCAATTATTTCGCTTTAAAATAATACCGCTTTGTGGAAATTAATGATTTATTATCTGCACGCGCGATCGCGGTTGAGTATCATTCTGTGTAAATGCATAGATAAACAGCACTTTGTTAGAAAGCATTTCATGATCTAGACCGACAAAAACATTATTAATAATTAGTAACATACTAGTTGGAAAATGCAATGATGTATATGCTGTTTTGTTTGTTACTTTCCTGTCAATGTTATATTCCAGCTAATATTATTCAGTGAATTAATATTACCCAGTGAATTATTCCTCACTCTTAGTTTAAACCTATTAAACGGCACATAAACCTTCTAAAACCGTTTAAAATTAATTACATTTCTGCAAAGGTGATATGACTCTGTCCCCTGTCAATTATTTTCTCCATATGAAAACATTAGACTTTTAACATTTACTTGCCTATTGTTAACATTGTTGCTGCTGATGCTTCTAAATTATATGTATAATTTAGATATAAATTATATAATGTAATAATATAAATGTTTTTATTGTGATTTGAAGATTTAATTTAACATGAAAGAGTGTTAACTTTCAACACTTTTGTTTATTTTTTTAAGATGACTGAAAGGAGGAAAAATCAAAGGACTTACTCCACAGACCCCTCTATTTATTTGTGTATAAATATAAAGGTTTTTTTTGTATGCAAGGAGGGAGTGATTGTTATAAATAAAATGGTTTGTTCAGTTCATTTGTGTTGTAATAATTGTGTCAAAAACAGAAGTATAACAGTAAATAAATATCGGTTCTGCATATCGGTTATCGGGCACATAAACATGCAAATAATCTGTATCGGTTATAAAAAATCAATATCGGTCGATCACTAGTGTCAATCATGCTCGTGTACGCGCTGATCACCCCTCTCTTGCACAGCGCGAGCGCGTACCGTCGTTCGTGACTCTCCTGTTCGAACTCGTTCATCCAAATGAACAAATCTTTTTTCGAGACATTTCGTTCATTCAACGAACGAAATGATTCGAAAAAAGATTTGTTCATTTTGATGAACGAGTTCAAACAGGAGAGTCACGAACGTGCATCACAGAACAGAGCAAGGCGAGCATTTGTGCTTATAAAACTTAAAGTGTTTTATTTATTTTTTAAATGACCGATCGTTTCGCTAGATAAGACCCTTATTCATCGTCTGGTATCGTTTAAAGCCCTTTGAAGCTGCACTGAAACTGTCATTTGGTCCTTGAAACGTTTGTGTCCTATTGAAGTCCATTATATGGAGAAAAAGCCTGGAATGTTTTCATCAAAAACCTTAATTTCTTTTCGACTGAAGAAAGAAAGACATGGACATCTTGGATGACATGGGGGTGAGTAAATTATCAGCAAAAGTTTTTTTAAAAGTGAACTAATCCTTTAACGTTATCTTATCTTACAAGACCTATTGTACATCTTCACACTAACAGATCCGGATAGCTTCACACACATGGGATGGTAAAGCTGATCCAATGATGACAGTCTAATAGAGATGCACATAGCATACGCTATTCACAACACTCTGCCACCCTGTCATCGACTGTGACTTAGCCAGCACACACACATAAACACACACACGCACACACACACACACCTGTTACAAGGAAAGAACAATCTCCATTCTTGTATGACTAAGCATGTTCTGAGTCACTTCTTCAATCTACATAGGTGGCTTGCATTGGAAAATTCCTGAACAAACATAGTGATTTATATATATATATATATATATATATATGTGTATTGATTCATAATTTGATTGATTATTATTATTGTTATTACATGATTTATTGATGCATGGAATCTATTTGATTGTTTAGATTACACTTACCTCTTGCTGCGTTTCCTTTAAATGATTCAGACCAAGAATATTTATATTCCACTACCATTTAACTTCATCACAGTGGTAATGGAGAATTTGATATTTAAAATGAGACCACCTTACCATTCAGGACCTTTAGAAACACTCGAGACCAGATGTACCAATCGCACTTGCTGACATGAACCCATCTATTGTTTTGTTTTGTTGCATTATGTGTTCGTATGCATTTCCTCACGTTTTTAAGTTCATAAGTGCTCAGTCGTGAAGTGGACATTTAAGACGATTTTCAGGTGTCTCACAGGCAGTGCAGTGTGGAACCAAGGAGAACACCTTCATCCATCGAGGTCTGCCCAGACAACCGCACCGCTGGAGGTGACAGGATTGGTCAGGAGGGCACAGATTATCATCATGGGGAAGGTGCCACAGAAGCAGAAGCTTCTCCTTGAAGGAATGACACGTCGACTGAACAAGTCACAAAGGTCCAGATTGACTATGAACTTTGCTCACATTCTAGGCTGAAACGCAAGAAGAAAACCTGAACGCATTCTTCCACCTGCTGCACTCAAGCTACCGTAAAACTTCAAATAATAGCCCGGGCTTTTATTTTCCCAAATCGTCGAACTGCACCGGCTTGTATTTGAGACAGGCGTCTATATGAGACAGGCCTTTATAATTTAGTGTTGAGATGTTGTTCGTAGAGTCTCTAATCTCTAAAAATCTCCAAATGCTCCACGTGAAACTGCGGTCTTCCGACCTTTTACTATCGTGTCAATTGAGTTTGATTAATATGCGCGAGGGAGAGAGAGCAAGACAGCGCTCTCTCTCTCTCTCTCTCTCTCTCTCTCTCTCTCTCTCCCTCTCCCTCTCCCTCTCCCTCTCCCTCTCCCTGTCAAGCGCAGCAGTCATTCTATTCTACATCACTCACCGATCAAAAAAGGCTTTGGCGTGACACAAATTTGGTTTGGCGGCCACCAAAAAGCGGACGATCTGACAGGTTTTAGAAGATTAAATACAACCCGAAACTAAAAAACAGACCCGGCCTCTATTTGAGACCGGCCTTTATTTACCCAAACCTGTCGCCACACCAGGCGTGTAAAAGAGACAGGCGTCTATTCAGGACTCGGCTATTATTTGAAGTTTTACGGTATGTACACCCGGTGAGACCAGGTGTTCTGCAGGTGAACACAGCCCTCTGAAAGCTTCTACAGATGCTAACATCGCAAAGACAATTACGTTATGAATAAAGTTACGTCTCAAGGATTACAACAAACGTCTTACTGTGACCACGTAAGTGTTCATCTGAATTTGACCCATGTGGTCAAGAGGCCAATCTGTAAGACTGGAAAATTGTAAGAATGTAGGAGAAGCCTCCTCTCTGAGAGAACAAAGGAAATTACCATTTGGACCCTCTCATGTCCACCATTCGAGACGCAAGTCTCACTTCAGAATCATTCTAATTTACATCTCTTTCCCTCGAACCCCACTTGTGGTGAGATCTCCCAAACTCACACAAGAATCTAAATGGTTTCATGTGAATGATTATCATTGAGTTTTATACATGTTTGGTAGTGATGGGGACGAGACCGCCTATGCCGAGTCCGAGTCGAGACTGAGTCCGTTGGTTTCCAAATACAGTCGAGTCCGAGTCAAGACCGAGTCTTTGAAGGGTCGAGTCCGAGTCGAGACCGAGTCCATTGGTTTCCAAATACAGTCGAGTCCGAGTCAAGACCGAGTCTTTGAAGGGTCGAGTCCGAGTCGAGACCGAGTCCGTTGGTTTCCAAATACAGTCGAGTCCGAGTCAAGACCGAGTCTTTGAAGGGTCGAGTCCGAGTCGAGGCCGAGTCCGTTGGTTTTCAAATACATTCGAGTCCGAGTCAAGACCGAGTCTTTGAAGGGTCGAGTCCGAGTCGAGGCCGAGTCCGTTGGTTTTCAAATACAGTCGAGTCCGAGTCAAGACCGAGTCTTTGAAGGGTCGAGTCCGAGTCGAGACCGAGTCCGTTGGTTTTCAAATACAGTCGAGTCCGAGTCAAGACCGAGTCTTTGAAGGGTCGAGTCCGAGTCGAGACCGAGTCCGTTGGTTTTCAAATACAGTCGAGTCCGAGTCAAGAACGAGTCTTTGAAGGGTCGAGTCCGAGTCGAGGCCGAGTCCGTTGGTTTCCAAATACAGTCGAGTCCGAGTCAAGACCGAGTCTTTGAAGGGTCGAGTCCGAGTCGAGACCGAGTCCGTTGGTTTCCAAATACAGTCGAGTCCGAGTCAAGACCGAGTCTTTGAAGGGTCGAGTCCGAGTCGAGGCCGAGTCCGTTGGTTTTCAAATACATTCGAGTCCGAGTCAAGACCGAGTCTTTGAAGGGTCGAGTCCGAGTCGAGGCCGAGTCCGTTGGTTTTCAAATACAGTCGAGTCCGAGTCAAGACCGAGTCTTTGAAGGGTCGAGTCGGAGTCGAGGCCGAGTCCGTTGGTTTTCAAATACAGTCGAGTCCGAGTCAAGAACGAGTCTTTGAAGGGTCGAGTCCGAGTCGAGACCGAGTCCGTTGGTTTTCAAATACAGTCGAGTCCGAGTCAAGAAAGAGTCTTTGAAGGGTCGAGTCCGAGTCGAGACCGAGTCCGTTGGTTTTCAAATACAGTCGAGTCCGAGTCAAGAACGAGTCTTTGAAGGGTCGAGTCCGAGTCGAGACCGAGTCCGTTGGTTTTCAAATACAGTCGAGTCCGAGTCAAGAACGAGTCTTTGAAGGGTCGAGTCCGAGTCGAGACCGAGTCCGTTGGTTTTCAAATACAGTCGAGTCCGAGTCAAGACCGAGTCTTTGAAGGGTCGAGTCCGAGTCGAGACCGAGTCCGTTGGTTTTCAAATACAGTCGAGTCCGAGTCAAGACCGAGTCTTTGAAGGGTCGAGTCCGAGTTGAGGCCGAGTCCGTTGGTTTCCAAATACAGTCGAGTCCGAGTCAAGACCGAGTCTTTGAAGGGTCGAGTCCGAGTCGAGACCGAGTCCGCTGGTTTCCAAATACAGTCGAGTCCGAGTCAAGACCGAGTCTTTGAAGGGTCGAGTCCGAGTCGAGGCCGAGTCCGTTGGTTTTCAAATACATTCGAGTCCGAGTCAAGACCGAGTCTTTGAAGGGTCGAGTCCGAGTCGGTTGGTTTTCAAATACAGTCGAGTCCGAGTCAAGAAAGAGTCTTTGAAGGGTCGAGTCCGAGTCGAGACCGAGTCCGTTGGTTTTCAAATACAGTCGAGTCCGAGTCAAGAACGAGTCTTTGAAGGGTCGAGTCCGAGTCGAGACCGAGTCCGTTGGTTTTCAAATACAGTCGAGTCCGAGTCAAGAACGAGTCTTTGAAGGGTCGAGTCCGAGTCGAGACCGAGTCCGTTGGTTTTCAAATACAGTCGAGTCCGAGTCAAGACCGAGTCTTTGAAGGGTCGAGTCCGAGTCGAGACCGAGTCCGTTGGTTTTCAAATACAGTCGAGTCCGAGTCAAGACCGAGTCTTTGAAGGGTCGAGTCCGAGTCGAGGCCGAGTCCGTTGGTTTTCAAATACAGTCGAGTCCGAGTCAAGACCGAGTCTTTGAAGGGTCGAGTCCGAGTCGAGGCCGAGTCCGTTGGTTTCCAAATACAGTCGAGTCCGAGTCAAGACCGAGTCTTTGAAGGGTCGAGTCCGAGTCGAGACCGAGTCCGTTGGTTTCCAAATACAGTCGAGTCCGAGTCAAGACCGAGTCTTTGAAGGGTCGAGTCCGAGTCGAGGCCGAGTCCGTTGGTTTTCAAATACATTCGAGTCCGAGTCAAGACCGAGTCTTTGAAGGGTCGAGTCCGAGTCGAGGCCGAGTCCGTTGGTTTTCAAATACAGTCGAGTTCGAGTCAAGAACGAGTCTTTGAAGGGTCGAGTCCGAGTCGAGGCCGAGTCCGTTGGTTTTCAAATACAGTCGAGTCCGAGTCAAGAAAGAGTCTTTGAAGGGTCGAGTCCGAGTCGAGACCGAGTCCGTTGGTTTTCAAATACAGTCGAGTCCGAGTCAAGAAAGAGTCTTTGAAGGGTCGAGTCCGAGTCGAGACCGAGTCCGTTGGTTTTCAAATACAGTCGAGTCCGAGTCAAGAACGAGTCTTTGAAGGGTCGAGTCCGAGTCGAGACCGAGTCCGTTGGTTTTCAAATACAGTCGAGTCCGAGTCAAGAACGAGTCTTTGAAGGGTCGAGTCCGAGTCGAGACCGAGTCCGTTGGTTTTCAAATACAGTCGAGTCCGAGTCAAGACCGAGTCTTTGAGGAAGTAAGTCCGAGTCGAGATTTTGTCTCGACATGTCAGTTTTCATATTCATGATTTAATATCATCCCAGTTAATAATCAACAGTTATGCCTACAGACTAAGCTAGATTGGGAATTGTTTAGAGGAGCAGTCTTAACGTCTTAATATGGACCAGGGGCGTAGCAAGCTTTTCAAAAGTGCGGGGGATGGATGTGACCTTTAAATGTTGGCATTAACAGCGATTAATGACTAACAAGCTTAAAAGGAACTTTGTTGTATGCTGGGGTACAATTTATAGATGATCGTTCTTTCCCACTGGATTTAGTAAAACTATTTTGTGTGGACCTCTGTCCCTTTATGGGGGGTTCGGGGGCATGCTCCCCCGCAATTTTTTTTTGTACATTTTAAGGTTAAACGCTCAATCTGATGCACTTTGAGAGCTCAAAATTAAGAGCTTCAACCGGGTTCGACCCATGACCTGTGCACATTGAACAAAGCAAAAACATTGACTTGTACCTAAAGAGGGCTCAAACATCCTTTTAGTTATTATATAGAGTCTCCGTCTACATTACATTATCACTGGTGTTTTAGAATGCCGAACATTTATTATAATAATATAATGATTTATATAATTATTCCTATGATGGAAAATCCATATAGCCTATAAATGTATGCTACTGTATAAATGAAAATGAATATTTAAAAAGTATATTTTATATTACGCTATAGAATAGGAAAATTATAATACTTTTGTCCAAATTTCTTCACTTGTAAGAAATAAACCCTTGAGCTTTTATTTTGGAGAAAAGTGTGAGCAAAGTGCAACTTTTCTTTAAATCACGCAGCACAAACAGAATGCCTAAGTCTTGTGCGGTTTAGTCTAAAAAACAAAATATAATACTGAAAACACTCGACATGTCAACAAAACAAACATAACATCTTCCTAAACGCATATCAAGCTTATTTAAAAACCTCGAAAGCATAAACACTCAAAGTACCTGGAAAAGGGAGATGTAAATAACGATAAGTTCCCGCCTCCTCAGCACGAGCTGACCGATAAATCTAACACACCAAGAGAGGCGGGACTTAAAGCAGAACAGCGAATCATCAGCCGGTCACACTCAAAGCCGGTGTCATTTTTGAGAGGAATGGGGAGAGGAGACGCAGCGAGCGCAGACACAGAGCGCCCAGAAAAACGACTGAACGAGAGCGACTGTAGTAAGGCGTTTGTGCAAAACTGCAGAAAAAGTGCGGGTGTTGAACCCTCTCACCGGGAAAGTGATGGGGACGAGACCGCCTATGCCGAGTCCGAGTCGAAACAGAGTCTTTGAAGGAACAAGTCCGAGACGAGTCCGAGAAAGCAGAAATCGGTCTCGAGATCGGACTCGAGTACTACATCACTAATGTTTGGTATTATTTGAAATGTCTCAGTGCGACTGGTACAAATGTCTCATCCCCAAAGAATGGTAAAAGGTACTAAAGATACCAAAAGGTAATAAAGTTCTTAGGTAGTTTAGAAATATCTTCCACACTGGAGGGTGTGTCTTTGAGTTAACACCTTCTGACCATTTGACTGAATGCTAATTTCCACTGCTAGCAAATGGTGACTTGCAGGTAAATTTCCACTGTGAACCATGTTTAGATTGGAAATGAGGTCTGGGTATATAATGAAACACAGCGAGAGCTCGGGGCTCTTTTCTGTATTTGAGATCGGCCCGTGAGGTCGAGAGCCGAGTCTCTCTGCCTCACGTATTTCTTGTCGGGTAAACATTTCCTCTTTGTTCTAGAGCATTTGATGTTTTGCAATGATTACCTTTGAATTGATTCTGAAATTGTAATGATACATTTACCTGACATATTAAATTGTGATATTTGATTATTCTAATTGACTTTGACATTATTTACATCCAAGAGTTTAAAAGAATAGTAAAACATTCGCTTAAAACCCTTTAATTCGATTAAAACTCTTTTCATGTATGGAGTCAGATGAAATAACAAGTAAATTCATATGACAAAATGTATTGAATTTAACCAAAAATACTTTGCCGCGAGAAAAGACTTGTAACACGCAGAGCCCTTCCGTGCTGATCAGATGACCCCCATTGGCCTGACCGAGCGCGACTTACAAAAGCAAGAGTCAATAGTTTCTGTTGCAATATCGAGTTCTTCTAAGCTATCTGGGATGCTGAGATGATGAAACTGATTAGGAAGATTATTAATAAAGCGATCTTTAGTGGCAGAAGTGATAGGTCTAACATATTTGTAACACAGAGTCGGCTTTGCAGCCTTGGCTAAATGAAGTTTCCACAAGGCTAGATAATGATCTGAGATGTCATCACTCTGCTGCAGAATTTCAACAGCATCAACATTGATTCCATGTGATAATATTAGATCTAGAGTATGATTACGACAATGAGTAGGTCCTGACACGTGTTGTCTAACTCCAATAGAGTTCAGAATGTCTCTAAATGCCAATCACAATGCATCTTTTTCATTATAAAGCTTGGATATTTTTTAATATAACTCCAATTGTGTTTTTGGGTGAACTGACCCTTTAATACCTATAACTAGAACAATAATTGTTACTAAAAAATAAATATAACTATAATGAAAACTATATTAGAGTCCACACCGACACACAAATAACTTTAGAGGACCTCAATAGTTGTGTTCTAAATGACGTACTATACACACTTACTATACACTACCCACTGAACCACCTAGTGTAGGTGAGGTTTAAAAATGTACTTTTCCATGCATCATTGGACTCTGGCAATCTCTTCTCTTTTTCTATATAATTAAAGCTGTCACAGTCAAGTGCATGAGGCGTCCAACAGTCCACACCTAAGTTTTTTCGGTTAATTATGTGCATCATCCAGGTGTTCACACTACTCACACTAAAAAAGACTTAGAATGGTGAATAGGTGTGCAAAATGGGACGCACCTAATATCAGATCTCACTTCACCACTTACACCTGATGGAGATATTTGTGCTACAGTACTGACATGATACTGATGTATACGAGCATCACATTACACTTCACCATCATCATGACAACAGAAGCAGGATGATATTGATGTGTCTTTTCCACTGAGCTTCCCCAAATTCTGTTTTAATCGTTTAGTTTTATTTATAAATCTTTAACAATTAGAACCATTCTTTCAAAATTTAGGCTAATCAAATCAAAACATAATTCCTTTACAAAAAAAAAGCACAACCGTTTTATATAACTAACATTTATATATTATATATTTTTATTATAAATAAAAATATTGTCATAATTTCCTCAAGTTAAACAAAACTTTTCTTTTGGTGGTTTGTAGTGAAGTTTCTTTATGTATTTTTTTTATGGAAAAATGGAAATTACTTGGATAAAAACTAAGACAGCATGTCTTCTCCCAGAATTCCTCACAGGATACAGGAAGCACAGCAACCACAATGATTTCAGATGATCTTAACTCGGGAATATTTATAAACGCTTCCTCCAACTCAGCTTGATTCAGTCTGTCAAACAACTGAATCTCTGTGTGGTTTCTTTCTATTGCTAAACCAGTCATGGTTTCTCCATTCAGCACCAATGTTACTCATTAAACACCCATCCCAGACACGCCCACAGCCTTACCTGTCTGATAAACCATTGATATGTGCTAAGCCTGATGGTCCACGGGCCGGTGTGGAACATCAGGTACATGTAGGAGACGCCAGCGAAAAGATCCGCGGCCGCCAGGTTTCCCAGCAGGTAGTAAATGGGGTAATGAAACCTGCGGTTCATGAAGATGGCCATCATGACCAGGATGTTGGCGAAAATCACAAAAAAACAAACAGAAAATCCCAGGGAAACCACTACAATGTCTTTCGGCTGCCACGTTTTGCTGATGTTCTTCATGCTGCGATTGTAGAAGAACTCTATACTCATGTTGTCGTAGCAAACCATCGTGGCGGTCAGCGATTGGGCCGTGGAAGACAGCGGCGCACGTGATTGGCTGGGATCCGAAGGGGAGGGGCCTCAGCGTGTCAGAGGTCACTCATTGAGGCATGGAGATGCGAACCTTCGGTCTGAAGAATCCGATCTACTGTGGCAGAGGAAACACAAGGAGTGAATATTATTCGGGTTATTATTCACAGATTCACAGTCAAATCAAATCATATCCACCAGTCACCTTTCATGCCGAAAATCACAAGAAAAGAAATTAAATTATAATTTGCATGAAGGCAATGAACACTGTTTTTGCAACCATTAGGATTTGTGACATTTTCATAACAAATAAACACATTTTAAGGCAGATTATGCATCTGTATGTTTGTTTTACTGATGAGTTTGTTTTTTTCATTGATTTTTCTACTGTAATACAATGATTTATTTTTACTTTATTTGAATCTGCATAAATTAAAGACAGTACAATAAAACGGACATACTGTATATAAATAACAGGTATATAAATAATATATAATAATATATATTTTTATTTATTTTTTACCATTTTGAATTATAAATAATTTATAATCTAATCTATAATTTAAAAATAATCATAAAGAATTTAAATCATTTTATTATAATTGGCATTAAGTAAAGGAACACTGTTTTATGAACATTAAGATTTTATTTTACATTTTCATGGTAAACACATTTTTAGGCCTGCCATATTCTTATGACCATACTGTTGAGTTATTGCCATTGATGATTCTCTATGCAAGACATTTTTTTTTTACTTTATTACTTATATCGGCATAAATAAATGATAAAATGATAAATACAAACATGATATATAAATATTTAATTTAAAAATAGGCCTAAATCTCTCTTTTTTCACTTTACTGAGAAAGAGTCAGGTATGAGACCTGCGTGAAGTTGCCCCCCCCACCCAACGCAAAACATCGTCAAAATAGGCTCAATCGTTTGTGCTGTATAAAGTTTTGTTTGTGCTGTTTCGGTTTTTTAGATATTAAAAGAATATTTTTAGGTCAGTCTGAGGTCACTCAGCCCCCCCACATGCTCCAAATTCACCCACAATAGTTTCGTTGGTTTGTCTTCGTGTGTGCTGCAAAAACGTTTTTTTTTTTTTTTTTTTTTAACAGTTGCTACAGTTTAAGTAACAAGGTAAGACCGAAACGGCAAACCAAATCACAATGTTCACTTAACTGTTACCTATCCTGTGCGTTTCCAGCTTTTACCGGACACGGCGGGTCACAGGGTGTGTGGAATGTTACACAAACTCCAAGTGTTTTTACTTACTGTATGTTGGTTTGTTAATAACATAATATAAACATAAATACATGCACCATAATCTGTTTGCTGTGTTTACAGGCTGTGTGTGTGTGTGTGTGTGTGTGTGTGTGTGTGTGTGTGTGTGTGTGTGTGTGTGTGTGTGTCACCAAGACAGAATTTTTCAAATGAATGATATATTTTATTCAGTCAGCTTGTAGCCTATAATAAATATCAACATTTATAATTTGATTTAATGTCTAATATTTTAAAAAAAACTTTTACCAGCACAAACCAACGAAACTATTGTGGTTGAATTTGGAGCATGTGGGGGGGCTGTGACCTCAGACTGACCTAAAAATATTATTTTAATATCTAAAAAACCGAAACAGCACAAACAAAACTTTTTACAGCACAAACGATTGAGCATATTTTGACGATGTTTTGCGTTGGGTGGGGGGGACAACTTCACGCAAAGAGTATTGAAAGAAAATGAACACGGTTTTATAACGGTGACATTATTTTCACGTCAAACACATTTGTGAGTCAGATTACCATAATGCATCTGTTATGTTATTGTCAATGATTTTTCTTGTTAGTGTAATACAACGAGTTTTAATCAGCATTCATTATAATAAATGCACTACGCATTAAAAAAACAAGATACATACACATCTTCACTTGAAATAAAAGACTGATATCTTAATCTTCACATTACAGAAATGAGAAATTAAAATTACAGTAAATGTCATGAAAACTCTAAAATACGATTACATTTCTATTGGGCTTTTACATTTCCTGACAGTTTTGTGAGATTCACTGAGCCTCAAGTCACACACAACTAAAGCAACATATCATAAATAAATATAATGTTATGATCATCCATCCGTCCATCTAACACACTCTCACCAGAGTAACTCGACCGCACCACAAAACAAGAAAAACATTTCCCACTGAGATAGAGAGACCGCACCTCAACCAATCACAGCCTGCGCATCAGCTCAAACGCCTGCTGATTGGATGCCGCGCTTGTCAATCATCTGCCTGAGCAGAAGGTTTCCCGTAACTAACCGTTATCATCTCACGAACATCAGAGTCAACCCACACAAGGACACACATCCTCCAGATTGTGTGTGAAACTGTGAAATTAACTGTGTGCTAGCTCAGGAAACACACTTCAAACAGACTAAACTGACTTTATTATGCAGAAGTCACTAATCGCTATTATCTAACACTACTAATGCATCAAGGACACTAAAACAACGAGACGACGTGTCGAAATCGCACTTGCATTTCTTAAAAATTAATGTTCCAAAAGTGGGATTCCACAGTGATAGACTAGAAGAACCACGTTCGGTTCCCAAAGAACCTTTCAGTG
This sequence comes from Gila orcuttii, assembly GCA_026230005.1. Classification (NCBI taxonomy): domain Eukaryota; kingdom Metazoa; phylum Chordata; class Actinopteri; order Cypriniformes; family Leuciscidae; genus Gila; species Gila orcuttii. The sequence goes on along the minus strand of JAPDVR010000002.1, from coordinate 2,169,582 downwards.
AACAGTTCTTAAAAGAACCAGTTTTAAAAAATATGTATTTCATTTCATATTAAAGTATATTTCAATTAAAAAACTAGTCATTTAAGAAATATAGCCTACTTATACAATAAAGAAGCTTTTGGTCAATGGAAAGGCGAGTAACACATTGAATTAAATGTGAAATATTTTCGTATAGGCCTAAAACTTTTAGTTTACATCTTGGTGTACGTCACTCGGAAACAGGTCAAAGGTCGAGTCTTGGCATTAAAGGGATAGTTCACCCAAAAATGATCATTCTGTCAGTAATTACTCTCCCTCATGTTGTTCAACCCCGTAAGACTTTCCTTCATCATCTTATTTTTGTTTTTTTTTAGCGCACAAAACGTATTCTCACCACTTGATAAACTTAAGATTGAGCCACTGTAGTCACTTGAACTATTTTAATGATGTCTTTAATAACTTTTCTGGCCCGGCAAGAATGAAATTACATAGAAGTCTATGAAGGAGTGAGACAGCTCTCAGATCTCATCAAAAATATCGTTCTGATGATGAACGAAAGTCTTACGGGGTTGAACAACATGAGTAGGAGTAATCACTGACATAATTATCATTTTTGTTCATTATTTGAGCTATAACACTGTTATTATCATCAACTAAAAATATTAAAAGCATTTCTGTACATTGAAATAAAGTTTAAAAAATATTTGTTGAAAAACTAAATAAAAATTGCTAGGCAATAAACTCAAATAAGTTGAAGCACTCAAATTATTAACTGGAAATTAATATAAACTCAAACTGAAATAATAAGAGTATATTAAACCTATATAGCAACATTTTGAACAAAAACAAAAGCCTAATATAATGACAAAAGTTGAATAAAACTATGAATATTTGTCAGGGTTCTGGTGGTTTATCACGGTGAGGCACTCGGGTGCTCTTCAGCCGGGATAAAGACCCGCGGCGGATCAGTGTGTGTTTTCTGAAGCACTGAACCGTGATCGGCAGAAAATATCAAGTTCAGAGGAAGTTTCATCATCAACCATAAAAACCCAGCAAAACATTCCTGTACAGATGAAAAGAGAACTGAGAGGGAAATAAGTGTGTGTGTTTGAGAGACAGACCTAAACAGAACACTGACTGATTTGTGATATCCGGCTCAAAAGTGTGTGTGTGTTTGTGATGAAGTGAATCACAACAATCCTGTAATGAACTTAAACCTGTTGTTACAGAAAGACACACCTTTCAGCCTGTCGCTCTCTCTGAACTTTTCACACTGCAGAATCTGCAACGGTACTAGTGTGATTTTTCATCTGTCTCTCTCTCTCTCTCTCACACACACACACAGGAACTAACATGTGTGCAGTTGAACCCACAAACAATTCAGACAAGAAAAACACCTGCAAACTGAGCTTACAAACAGATCTGCTGCACACAGACAACGAGTTCCAGTGTGAGTGTGTAATATGTTTTATATTATAGTGTGTTTTTCAACCAAAAGCCTGGACCCACTTGAATACATTTATGTTGAATTTCTTTTCAAAAATATTTCTATAAGCATTATTATAATTCTGGCACCATGAAAACTGACCATTTTTATTTGTTATAAGATGCTGCCATTTTATTATACATTATTTATCCATAATAAACACTGACAATTCTTATTTTTTTATGGAATGTTGCAATGTTGATTTCATGTTGACTTTGAAGCAAGACACTACAGGTAAATAGGGTAAAAAAAAAATAAACTAATAAACTTTCTGCAGTTGATTTATTATAGTACATTAACTGAAATGTTATGTTTAGATATGCAAATGAGGCTAACTAAATGAAATATGCACTCATTTGTATGCAGTTCCAGAAAAGAAATGTGTTCAAAATTATTGTTTGAATTTGTTGTTATATTAGAGTTGAAGGTTTTTACCGAAGGGATTTTAGATTTCTCTTTTTATCGCTCCATAAATCAGAAAATACTGTCAACAACAGACAGAAAAAAATACCTTTTCACCATGTTTTTAGGTATAAAGAGTTGTATAAACTCATATGAATGTTATATGAATAAACCTCTCAGTAAAATTCTTTAGTATATAGATAGGAATAAAACTGTAAGTTGTAGTGTATATAAGTAATGCTGAAGTGGAGAAAAAACTCATTTAGTGATAGCGACCATTGAAAAATGTATTGTAACTGAAATCTAAAAAACGCAAATAGACAAAGTGCAATACAATAAACACTTATACATATATTTTGGATGTTTTCTCTCCACTAGTCTGGAAGCAAAATTGACCAAAATCTAAAAATTGACCAGTGCATAAAAACAATGCTTTCGTCTGTGGTGTCTTGAGTAAATGTGACCATTTTTTGTTGTTGTTAACTATCAAATTAATACAACGCTCGTGAGTTTAATAATAATAGCTTTTGAAAATATGAATGTTCTTGGAAAAAAACAGTTTGAGCTGTTTTTATGATCATAAGCGTGATTTGTCTCTTCTTATCAGTCAGTATCTGAGTCAATGGCATGACGTCTAAAATTTCTGTCTGGTTGCATTTTTATCCGTTTAAAACTGGTTTCAATTCATAAAAAGATGCCTTATGTATAGTGCCTCTTCCATGGATGTACTCACTTTAACTTTTCACAAACCATTAGTCATTTGTGGCTTTTCTGTTATTTAAAATCTAAAAATATCATATAGTGGCGACCATACAATTCATCTAGTTAGATGAAAAAACAACAACACTAAAATCACTTAATTTAAAAATGTATGTGTTCACAGCATCCTTAATGTTTGAACAATTGCAATTATTTTTAGTATTTTAAAATTGCCCTGTCGAAATCCTTACACGTCATTAACCCATCTAATGAATGTGAAACAGCCAACAAACACCTAGTGTGTGTGTGTGTGTGTGTGGGTGTTTGTGTGATGTGGGTGCGTCGCATATTTCAACTATAAACATATTACACATACACACAATATTCATAAACACTTGAGTTATTCCTCAAAACCTTCACACATTAGCCTATCTAATAAGAGCTGAGTCGTAAATCTGCAAAACAAAGGCTGAAACCTCCGCGAAACTGAAGCGCACAATCAGCGCCAGACACAACTCCAGAAGTGAGTTAAACTTCCCTGGTTTCACAGTCAAACATCAG
>JAPDVR010000002.1:2116455-2161455 GCA_026230005.1 Gila orcuttii | reverse complement strand
CTGAAGCCCCTGGACTGGGACACAGCTACTGACACACACATATAGAGTTTGGGGTCAATATGGCCAAGCATTGCAGAGTTACAGCTTTAGAACCAGCATGGCACCATGCCAACCAATTTGTTGATGCTTTATTTGAGAACAGTTGGGTTCATCAAAGAAATGTATAACTTTTTTACCTGCATGGTCTGAAGATGATCTGAGCCTATTATGTTGGTGAAAATCAGACGTATCATCGAGGACGAGTTCGGAAAAGTAGTTTTTTTGGAAACTTCAAAATGGCGGTAAAATGGTTATGATACAGGGACGAGTCAAATCGTCTTGAGCCAAAGGAATCAGAAGGAAAAATTGGGTTTTAGAATTTTATTTCTATCCCTTATATGGTCCAAAAGTTATTAACATATACAGGAGTGTGAATTTGGACAGGTGGTGGCGCTAGAGGGATTGAGTTAGAGACTCCAGATTTGCTATGGTGACAGTTCAGACTGTCCTCTATCAGTGCACCAAATTTGATAACATTCCCACAAGCGGTTCTATGGGCTGCCATAGACTCAAGAGCAGAAGAACACTAATGAACATGAGCTTCTAATGTATTCAGAAACATGACGGTTTCTTGAACACAAATAAAATGCCTGGTTTATGCTTTAATGGCAACCTAAGAATTCACATACCTTACAAAACAAGATCTCTGAAAATGTTTGCTGATTTTACATATGCATGCATATATATATATATAGGGTTTTGTCTATAAATACATATATAAAAAAAAAAAATCCATGTCCCTTTTATTTGTACCCTGCTGTCACTTAATGCATTATCTCTCTGTAAACCCACTAGAACCCACTATTTTTAATAAAGAATGACTTCAAAAGAGCAAAATATCAGTTAAAGACACCCCGTCAATGTATTTTTACTAAATTAGAATAAGCTGAAAAAAACAGGTTGCATCGTAAGAAAATGAAAACCTGCCTGGCAGAATACACACAGCAGAACATCGACATTCACTCAGAAAACACCATCACACACAAATGACTTTACAGACATTTATTTCCTCAACACAAGAGAAAAACAATGAGTGGAAATTGAAAAATTAAAGTATTTTATTTCTACAGGCCACATCCATAAAACCAAATAAAAAAGAGCAAAGAAAAAAAAAAGAGAAGGAAATTAAACGTTTTACTTCAGCGTGTAAAGACGTGACAAACTGAAATCATCTCAATAGGCACATCAACAGTCACATGACGCACGCGTGTATCTATTCAGGCCAAACGGGACACTGGCGTAGAGGGGGCGGAGCAATCCTGTAATTGGATAAACAAGACGACTGGTCTATTCTGATTGGTCCTCAGGCTGCAGAGTGCATTCTGGGAGATCTGCCCTGACCCAGGGTCAGTTTTCATATAAAGTTCAAAGGAATAGGATGTAGAACTGACTCTCCAAACAAATGCTAATCAGCGGTTTAGTTGACGGCTACTCGACAGGTGCAGCGGCGGCGTTAGCATCTCCCGTCACTCCTGCGTCTGCGCTAACGGAAAGCTCCGCCTCCTCCTCGCCCACCTCCACTCCCTCCACCCCCTCCTCATCTCCTTCACCCGCCTCCACACCCTCCTCCTCGGTGGCTCCGCCCATATCCATCTTCATTTCCTCGTCATGCCCCTCCCCGTCTCCTACGGCGTCGTCGACAGGCTCCGCCCCCTCAGCTTGAGGTGGCTCCTCTTCCTGTTTGACCTCGTTCAGGCTTTCATTGGTGAGATCGCCCTCGGACACGTCCATCACCATGGAGTCCTCGGGATCCTGGTCGTCCTGGTTACCGTTAAACGGGTTTTCACCCTGCGAATTAAGCGAAACTCGTTAACGAACAAATCGAGCAATCTTTCAAACATACTGAACACGTTTATTAAGAGTAACAAGTGTATTGAACAGTTGAACAAGATGCAAAATGAACACTCACCAAACGCTACAATGTAAAAAAATATTTTGTAAATAAAATGAACGTTATAGGAGTACTAATTTCATGCTTAACTAAATAGCAGGGATGCACGATATATCGGCCACATATCAGTATCGGCCAATATATGTTCATTTTTTATGTTATCGTTATCGGCCCGGTAAGAAAATATGTTTGATATATTAAAGTCGATAATGTATTATTTCCTTCAGCTGAGACACTTCAGATGCACACTGTTCAACATGATGGCTTTGAATAGCTTTTTTATCAGTTGACGGCTTTTAAATATAAAGAATTATCGGTTAACGGTATCAACCTAAATTTTCATATTGGTGCATCCCTACTCAATAGTTGAGTTATTGCCATTTCTTTATAATTATTTGCAAATAATAATAATAAAAACATGTTTTTTTACTTTTACAACAGCAGCAGAAAAAATGAACAATAGGCAAAATAAATGGACAAAGTTGAATGTTCTCAAATGGAGAACAATGAAATAGCGAAGTCATTAAACAAATCTAAATTAAAATCTTAATTAAAAAAAATAATAAATGAAGGTTTGTGTTGTTTAATATGCTAAGGAGTGAAGACAACAAGTTAAATGGAATAATTAAGTAAACAAAACAGTAGAAACTGATATCTTAAGGAAAAATACTTAAATATCGGGGTGAAATGGCAATAAAACATTAAATCTACCAAACGCCATATAAAAGAGTCCCAATTTTAAGATGTGGCATTGTTAAAAACACAAAAATTACAAAATATGGCTTCATGACTGGCGAAAAGTAATTATAAGTGTATGAGGCGAACCTTCAGGTAGCTCTCGAGTTTCTTGCCGATGACCTTGTGGTTGAGGATGCTGCGCGCCACAGACAGACTCGCCCTCTTGGACTGCTCCATCATGCCCTGAAACACACACACACGGGTCAGAACAGCATCTCTCCAGGAGCTCAACACACTGATCTGATGAGGTTTGTACCTTGCGGTTGTAGTTGTGGTCCGAGGACTTGAGGTGTTTCTGGATCAGCATGTACTGCATGGGGATGAACACGTCACACGCCGCGCAGTGAGCCGCCTCCACCTTCTTCATGAAGTGCTCCATGCCCAGATCTACACAGGAAGTGACATCATGAGCTTCAGCAGGGCAGTCACAATGGGTGAAAAGCTAAATTCAAACTTATTTCTTAAATACTCGCAAAATTTGAAGCATTTTCAAAATCTATAGGCAATACTTAATGTTTGAGGAAAAAAGTGCTGTATTGTCTCCTATGCCCACAAGAGGGCGCAATAGGCAAACAAACCAAATTAATCGTCACGTTTACTTTTTCAATTGCATTAACTTTTGAAATAATTGTTCTTAAAGGCCATGTTGCAGGTTTAATTTTTCAACGAATTTGTGCAATTTGCTTGTTTGTAATAAACATTTAAACTGTTATCCATTGTATTTTATGTTGTTGGGTATCACAAAATGAAAAAAGTAGGTACTATCTTACAGCAGTTTGCAACGATTCTCCTTTTTCCCCACAATGCATTGCATTACGTCACCTTGGGGAGCGAATTTACCAAAGCCTGCTGCCCGCCTTGTTGAGAGCGACGAGTAGTAGACGAGAGTATTCAGATAGCGCAGATTATAGATAAATACATAGATATAGAGAGATAGATAGACTAGATATATATATAGACTAGATATATAGATAGTCAAGTATAGAGAGATAGGCAGACAGCATAACGTTAGCAGATATAGCTAACGTTAGCAGCTAGATAGAAATATATACAGTTGTAGGTTACAGTTTGACACAAGTTTTGAGTGTGACAGAAGCACAATGTTGTGTTTTATTGCGAGTGTACACAAATATAAGTAAACACTTTGCAGTTTGAACGATATCCTGTATGAACAAAATGACGATGTTTTTATGTTTCCACTGTTCGATCGCGCCTCTCTCTCTCACACTCACACACACAATACGAATACATGTATAATTCCACCCCTAATAGCGAGCATGATGCTTTCTATTTCTAGATGACAAAGACAAACATTACCAGTACTACGACACTATGACAAAGGTTACCGGTACTTATCTGAACTAACGTCATGATCATTTACTGCCACTAGATATAAAGAAAACGTTGATTTTTCACTCGGTGCTATTCAATGACCGTAAAAAAAAATATATGTGTCGTTATTGTGCACTGCTGCTCGTAAGTTAAAACGGCTTGCCATAGCTTGTAGACTAGCTCCAGTGTTCATTTCTGCGTTGCTAAATGATAGCAACTCACCGGGACACTTCACCAACTCTCCACTCATTCTCCTCGGACCATTCATTCAATTGGCTTTGACGGCCATCAGTTCTTGGCAATTCTTCATTTGCCCTCTCACGTCTAGCAGGTTCAAAATTATACGGCTGCGGACCATAACACATGTTAGTTCTTCTTGCCAACTCTTCCTCATCCCAGTCAGTCGCCATAGTTCTAATACTAGGCTGAGGCACCCTTTCCTCCGCTTCTCCCCAACGTGACGTCATCACAGAGTTGCGTAAAAAAAAAAAATTATACCAGAAACGTAAAAAAATGGTCTTTAAGACCATTTGAGACTTTTTTAAAATGATACACATATCTTGAGTGATTTATGTACCCATTAATCAACAGTGGTGGTTAACCTGCAACATGGCCTTTAAATGAAACAGAATTTCCCTAATGTGCACGCAAGGAAAATTGGGATACAATAGTGCATAAAATTGTTCGTGCAGTAACCTGAGAACTAGGGTTGGGTATCGTTTGGGTTTTATCCGATACCAGTCCCTACTCGGTATTTTTTAAACGGTTCCGGTGCTTAAACGGTTCTTGAACCGGTACTTAAAGGTGCAGTGTGTGATTTTTAGCGGCATCTAGTGGTGAGTTTATGAATTGCAACCAACAAATGTTACAGTGGCCGACAGGAAAATGTGTCATCGTCTGAGACAGCAGAGCATTTCAATGATCGGGAACCCGCGGTGTGTGTAGACAGAAACTGCTCATTCTAAGGTAATACAAATATAACGGTTCATTAAGTAAGGTCTTTATACACCACTGAAAACTTCTTTTTCAAGGTAGTGAGGAAACGCGCTCTGTAGCGCTGTGTGTTCGCTGTCGGCTACGCTAGAAACATGACCACACAATATGTCGACCTCCATAGAAGGGGGCGCCCGCGGTTATGGAGAAATAAATGTCTCATTCTGAGGTAATAAAAACATAACGGTTCATTATCAGGGATGCAAACATGTATGGTCAAAAAAAAAAGAGGTTATCGAAGCCCTCGCCCCGCGGCAAAATCCATAATTGTGATGAATTTAATCCTTTGTAAATTATCATTTTGCAGTGTAAGATTACAGTTAACACCTTTAAATATTACATAAATGTATTATGTATTTTTATTAAACTTAATGGGTGTATAAATCAGCAGCAAAAAGTAATTCTTGAAAAAAACTGCACAGTAATTTTATAAAAACTAAACATGTTAATAAAAACAAATGACTATTAGTACTCTTATAAAATTCAATCATGCAATCATACATTTCACAATTTTATATTTATATATGAATGTCAAGAATTCAGAAGTGTATATATTTATAGCCTACACTACACAGAAATAATATACAATTAAATTGTACTTATTTTAAATGTATTGTGCAGGATAGGTATAAAAAAATATATAGGCTTTTAATAATCTTTCAGTGTGCAAAACCATGAACGCTTCAAAACAGAGCGCACACAGCGCGTATGCGCATCGCGGGTGCAGAATGATGTGCTCAAAGCAACATGGAGTCACAGTGTGCAGCGCTGCGCAAGTGCGCATTTAAAAGTTCACGGCACACAGCGAAGAAATGTCGAGCGCACAAATCCTAGTGTATATCTGTCCAACAGTTTATTGATCATTTGTTTCTTCACAGTTTTAAATTCCAGTTATTGTGCGTTTGATGCCGATTCATTGTCCTTGTGCTAACAGGCACGTAGCGACTGGTTTAAAAACAGCAACAAACATAATATACAAATACACAAAATAAAGTAATTTTATGCAAATCCACAGCCTTTTATCTACATATCAAGCACTATAATGTGAATATATGATATTGGAGAGAGTTTGACCGTGCATCCTTTATTTAATGATGTAAATAAACTTCTGTCCCTCACATTAAGCTATGGAATGGCTTCAGATGACTTTGTGAAATTATAATAAGACCCTCTCAGTCTCAGACCCAAGTCACCCAAACTGACGTGAAAAAAGCGTGAGGCGCCGAAAAGCGCGCTGTTTGCATCCCTGATTATGCAAGGTCTTTATACACCACTGAAAACATAGTTATGGATCTTATATTGCATTTCTGTCAATAGATCCTCAGAAAAATTACACAATGCACCTTTAAGAAAAATCTTTAAACAATAGGCTATAAATATAAGTAACGTATGGTAATAATAAATAAACCAATATACAATAAAAAGTCACATTTACATAATATCAAATAAAACAAAATTGTATCAATGTAATACTGTAGATTAATAGAGATTACTACCAGGGTAATCTAATCTCGACATGGCTCCAGGTTCCCATGTTTTGTCTGCTTGAACCAGTCATGTAAGTTATCTGGTCGTTACTAGTTACGGCTGCGCTTAGCTTGGCGAGTTTACTATTTCGTTCCCACTGCGTCTTACCTTCGCAGCGTTGAGTGAACCGATGAAAAAGAACGTCTCTGGTTACTGGTGTAAGCTATGTTCTCTGAATAGGGAACGAGACGCTGCGTTCGCTGCCAAACTCCTCGCGCTGCCGACAAGCTTCCTTTTTCGGGCAGAGAAATCTGAGGAGCAGATGATGGCGCGCGCAAATATAATATGAGCGTCGAGCAGCGCCCGCGCCATCAGCCAGTAAATTGGCGTGATTCTATATGGCTTCAGACAATCGGCACACCCAGAGGGCGTTGAGACGCGTAATTTAACACGTGAAATGCAGCCAAACCTTGGAGCAAATTATTTAAAATCTCCCGGAATCTAGAGCGAGCGAGCAAGAGCGCGCATGCGAGACAGAAGAGACTGTGCTTCAAACTTGATAGAGCGCGCACGGCGGAGAGGGAGAGAGAGAGAGACCTTGCGTGAGCGTGTGTGCGTCGTGAAGCGCATGTAAGACAGAGTCAGGCACCAAAATTTTCGTTCTTATTCGGTCTGGTTACTACCGTTTACGTCGGAACCGGTTCCCTATTGGCACCGTGTTTCGGTACCCAACCCTACTGAGAACACACACTTCTACACACAGCGTAATGAACTACAGGACAGGAAATGACATCATAAGAGCTTCTATCCAGATCCCCGTTTGAGGGAAACTTACCTCGCGTCAGATCCTGCTCTTTGAACACCTGACAGATGGTGGCGCTGTGGTTTTCCATCTGTTTCACTCGCTGCTCCGTCTTCTTGAACTTATTGTTCAGATACTCCTATAAAACAAGCATATCAGTTCACTAATAACCCTTGTGCATCACTTAAAGAAAGTGACACATAGGTCAATAGTGGACAAGTCCAAAAACTGTCACACATTTTTAAAGGCGGCCCATGGCAGATTATTGAAGTAAAATAAAAAAAAACGTTTAAAAAGTAAAAAAGAAAGAAAACAAAATGATAAAGGTTTAAGTATATGAAAATAATTTATGAACAATATTTTATATAAAATATATATTTTACGAAACATGTTGAACTCTGAATCTGCTAGAAAATCAAAGCCATAAATCTAAACAAGTTGTGTTACAGATTTGAGGTTGAGCTCTCAAATGATCTCTCAAAGTTTTCCCATTAAATGCCAGTAAAACTCCACTGGGACAGTAATTGGATTTGTGATTTGCAGTTGAGTTTTTCTCTCTCAAATATTACAAGCACACATTTTTTTTATTACACGCATACAAACCACACTCTGACATCCACACCAACACACTCACACAATTATAGCGGCATAATTTATAATATGAAGCAGCAGAAAACGCGGGTCCCCTTACATCGACATGTTTCTACAGTGGCCCTGAACGTACAAACACATTTCGTCACTATGTTGTTCTTTGTGCAAGGAAGCTCCTAAAGTCAGCGAATAAAACACTGACACAATGATGAACAAGTCACAATAATATTCACAATAACAATTTTACTGAATTATTAAGTAAACAATTTCTTAATTTATCTTCGTAAAGAAACATCATTGCTGAACTGGCTACTCTCTGCTGTCAGACGATGACATCACTTCCTGTCGGCCACCGTAACTTCTGTTGGGTGCAATTCACAACCTCACCACTAGATGCTGCTAAAACTTACACACTGCACCTTTAAATGGCCTGGGATTAAAAATTGCAGTTTTAATGGGTTTCAATGGGGACATTTTTGCCCAGAAGTTGCTGAGGGGAACTTTGTGTTTCCAGTGCAAAACAGATTTTTAAAGAAAACGGGGGTGAAATAGTAAAATTCTAATAAAAATACACACCGGTGCCAAACTGTATGCAGTTGACATTAACACAGACAAAATTATTAACAATAAAAAACTGAATGTGTGTAGATAGAAATGGCTCATTCTAAGGTAATAAAAAAAAAATAACGGTTCATTATGTAACTTATGTATTATACACCACTGAAAACATAGTTATGTTTATGATATTGCATTTCTGTCAACAGATCCTCCTAAATATGCACCTTTAACACAGGCAAAATGATAAAAATAAAATAAAAAAAAACAGAACTGAAAGACAAATGTCGAAAAGTATGTCAAAAAGGGAAGCGCCTGCACCTGCAGGAAGTCGGTGGTGGGCTTTGACAGCTGATTGGACAAGAACTTGAAGTGGTCCTTGTGGAACTTGCTCTCCAGGTGGGCGTCCATGTCCTCGCTGTAGAAGGAGCGAAACTTGCAGACGGAGCAGGCGAACGTCACCCTGGGAACGAGCGCAGACACGTGAGCCTCTCACACCCCAGAACACACACCATACACGGACAGCAAAGAACCTGACCTGTGAGCGGACACTTTGACCCCTGACCTTTCAAAGAAGCCCCTCCTCTTCCTGATTTTAGATGCAGGGGGTGGAGTCTGCTTCGCCTTGGCCTGAGCTCCCTCGTCCTGATTGGATGTTGCTAATGAGAGAGAAACACAGGTCATTGTGAGAAAATCAAAACAAGTTGTGTTCCAAATTTGAGCTTGATATCTCAAAAAATTAGCTTTCAGTTTGGCTGCAGTACCAAACGCTTCCACTAGAGGAAATTCGTCTCATTCATTTCAAATACACTCAGTTTTGACCGCAAGGAGAAAAAGTGTGACTAATTTTTTTCAGGACCATATAACCATCAACTTAAAGTCAAAGTCACAGCATTAGCAATGCATTTAACTTCCATAATGTCAAGCATTGCTGGGTGAAAAGATATTAAGTAAAAACTGATTAGAGGAATTTGGGTTAAATTAGAGGAGACTTAAGAGAAAGAACTGGGATTTCATTGGGCGTGAACTAGATCGTCTGCATGTCAGTTAATGGACCAATCAGAAACAGCTGGAGGCGAGACAATCCATTTTTGCAGTAGTTCTCGTTACATTTGTCCACTAGAGTGTTAAAAAAAATGGTTGACTGATATGGATTTTTTTTATGGCTGATAATATCTTAGGAGAGTGGGGCGGGCACATATTTATACACTGAAATTTATATTCAATTGAATAATTGCAGAAGAAACCACAAGAAACTCACCACCACTCTCTCCTCCATCTTCTGGTCTGGAGTCCTGAAGAGCAGAGAGAAACGTTAGTTGTGTTTCTGGAACGGTAAATGACACAAACGACTAAAATAAACATGAACGTACAGCAGCGACAGCTTCGTTCGCCTCCTCCGAATCCCGCCTGTGTTCTTCTTTGGCGGCTTCTGAAACGCAACACACTTATGAACACACACACACACACAGAGAAGGCAGGAGACCAGTAGGTATCATGGGACGCGGGTGTGCTCGTACCGGTGGCCCTTCTTTCCCTCGCGGTCTCGGTTTTGCCCATCTTGGACTCGGGCTCGTCGTTGGCGCTCAGGGTCTGTTTCCGCTTCTTCTGTCCATCGCGCTGGGACTTCACCTGCTGCGTGACATCATCACATATGCAAATGAGATTGGAGGTCATGTGCGTGTGTGTAGTCATGAAGGTGAGTCAATGATGAGAGGATCTACAACAGGTGTGTTCGACTTTGGCACGCGACACTTGCTATCGAACAACCGCGAGTGCAATTCAAGAGCTGTCGGCTGGTGTATAGGGTCATATTTATCAAACTGATAAAAAAAAAATATAGATCCAACTATGTGGCATTTAAATAGTTAATAATAGTTACAATAGGCTCATGCGTAACTTTTAACACATCTTTCCCTCGCGGGGCAAAATTACACGAAGCCCTTAAATTATACTTACTTTTTTTTTTTTGTCCAGAAAGCTTATTTTACATTTTTTTCTATTTTTTAATGCAATTTTTTGGGGGGGATTTATTTGTATTTTTTTACCTTTAAATTACTAGATTTGATCAATAAATAAATAGTAATTTAAGCACATTCTTCACATTATTTCAACTTAACACAATTTCATGCATAAACCTTTTAAAGGGATAGTTCACCCAAAAATGAAAAATCTGTCAGTAATTACTCTCCCTCATGTTGTTCAACCCCGTAAGACCTTCGTTCATCTTCGGAACACAAATTAAGATATTTGATGAAATCTGAGAGCTGGATCACTCCTCCATAGGCTTCTAAGGGATTGACACTTGTTCCCCAAAAAGTTATTTAAGATATCGTTAAAATAGTCCAAGTGACTACAGTGGCTCAATCTTAAGTTTATCAAGCGACGAGAATACTTTTTGTGCGCAAAAACCCCCCAAAAATAACAACTTTTACAACTATTAATTTCCTTCTCTGTGGGCCTCGAGTGAGTTCACTAGTTTAACAGCGCACCGCTTCTGTTGTTGTACGTCACACGCATCACACACATCACACACATGACCAGCGTCGGCCAATAGTGAGCCTACGTGTGACGTAGCTCTACGCTATCACACTACGTTAACTGACTCGAGGCCCACAAAGAAGGAAATGAATAGTTGAAATAAAGTCATTATTTTTGTTTGTTTTTGCTCACAAAAAGTATTCTCGTCGCTTGATAAACTTTGATTGAGCCACTGTAGTCACTTGGACTATTTTAACGATGTCTTTAATAACTTTTCGGGTCTGGCAAGTTTCAATCCCTGAAGAAGCCTATGGAGGAGTGATCCAGCTCTCAGATTTCATCAAAAATATCTTAATTTGTGTTCCGAAGATGAACGAATGTCTTACGGGGTTGGAACAACATGAGGGAGAGTAATTACTGACAGAATTTTCATTTTTGGGTGAACTATCCCTTTAATTCAGCTCAAAATATCTTGCATTGGGTCTTTACCGACCTCTTGTGGAAATTTTTTTTTTAACAATATTTCATGACTCTAGGATGGCCTTATAGCTCTATATGGAGCAAATGAGCTGTTCCGCTGGGTCCTTAAGTCAGTTCTCTTCGGTATGCATTCAAAAACACAGACATTATAAAAATCCTTTTTGGTAAAGTTTTAGCATTTCTAAAGCATTTGAGCATTTTTAGGTTTTTCTATGTGTACTGAAGCATCCTCGCATTACATTCATTCCTAAAGGGGTCAAATTGACCCGGTATTTAAGAACCACAAAACTCCTCGAATCCATTCATTTTTTTGTGCATTCGTGGTTCAAGTGCGACAAAAGGGACCCGAGGGAAGGATGAGGGCAGTACATAAGTGTTGAATAAAAAGCATTACTGTTGCAAACATCTGTGCATTTGACATTTTAGCTAGGATTAGAAAAAAGTACGTCAATAAGCAGAATATGTCTGACTTCACGTCTCGGTGTTTAACTCCTCGAAGTAGAAAGGGACCCGAGGGAAGGATGAGAGCAGAACATAAGTGTTAAATAAAAAGTGTTACTGTTGCGTATTTGACACCTTCACTACGATAAAAACACTTTACGTCGTTACGAGAACCAGAATGTCTCCGTTTTTAACTCCTTGCCGAAGTCGAACACACCTAGTGTTATTTTAAATGTGAACTATCCCTTTAACACACCCAGTATCACCGCCCTGTAATCATGTGACTCTTTACAGTGTAAGAGGTCAAAAGTCAAATGTGGGGCAGGCTGGGGCTCCTCCAGGGGTTTTTTGTTTGGTGGGATGAATGCGCTTGATTGGCTCTGCTGATCTCTCAGCCCCGCCCCCCCGCAGGGAGTGGGAGGTACTTACTCGGTTCAGGGGTCTCTTGCGGCCGCGCTGCCGGTTGGCCCTCGGGCCCCCTCCAAAGCTCCGGAAGTCCTGGGGCCCGCGCTGGGACTGGAAGGCCCCGCTGTCAGGGTACATGCGGTTGGCCAGCAGCGAGGGCAGCTTTCCTCGCCCCGCGGGGGAGTGGCCTTGGCCTCCCCCCCGCCCACTTCCGGAGGAGGAGTCCTGCCTGCGGCTGTAGCCGCGCCCTCCTGAAGCTCCGCCCCTTCGTGGGGATCTTTGCCCCGCCCCCCAGTTGGAGCCCGAGAAGGCGGAGTCTCGATTCGACCGCATTTTGGCAGATCCGAATCCGTCAAAGCCAGACCCGCCCCCTCCAGCTCCGCCCATGACCCCAAAGGCCACGCCTCCGCGCTGGGCCATCATGTCGCCCCGGGAGTCGCTGTACCCAAAGCTACCGGATCTGTAGAGATCTCGGGGGCCGAGGGAGGCGGAGCGCGAGTCGAAAGACTCATATTGGTCAAACCTGCAGAGGGAGGGAGGCGCAGAGCAAAGGTCAAGTGGGGGACCGACCATCGGCTGCATTTTCATCGTGAGCTCTCAGATGACAAACAAACTCAAACCCTTCCACAGACACGTTGTTTGTTTCTCAGGTGCATTGTGGGAAGGCTGTGGAAAAGCTTCAGAATGACTGGTTGCACAGATGGACATATAAGGCAACGAGGTGGAAACAGTGAGATAGCAGGGACTTCTGGGTGTCTGTGAGGGCGTCGTTAGCATTATCTGGGATGCTAGATCTGGACGTCTGAACATGAAACATGTTTTTGTGTGTTCAAATGGTCAGGAGGGCATTTTAAAAGAACGGCAACTGCTTTATAAGTGTTTTAAACAAAAACTGAGCATTACCGTAGACAGCAAATCATAAAAAATACGTCCTCAGGGTAGACGGCACATTTAACTTGGTTAAATTTAAGATGTACACTAGCATATAGGAGTCTCTTTTGCTCACCAAGGCTGTGTTCATTTGATCAAGAATACTGTAAAAACAGTGAAATATTATTCCAATGTAAAACATCTGTTTTTTGCGGTCTGTGAGGGCGTCGTTAGCATTATCTGGGAAGCTAGATCTGTGAGGGACGTCTGAACATGAAATGGGTTTTTGTGCATATTCAAATGGTCAGGAGGGATATTTAAAAGAACGGCAACTGCTTTAAGTGTTTTAACCAAGAACTGAGCATAATCATTAAAAACAACTTCCTCAGGGTAGACGCCACATTTAACTTTTTAGAAAACTTCTGAGGGAAGATGTACACTAGAATCTCTTCTGCTCACCAAGGCTGCGTTTATTTGGTCAAAAATACAGTAAAAACAGTTAAATATTATGTAATCAGCTGTTTTCTATGTGAATATATAGTAAAGTGTAATGTATTGCTGTGATCAAAGCTGAATTTTCAGCATCATTACTCCAGTCTTCAGTGTCACATGATCCTTCAGAAATCACTCTAATATGATGATTTGATGCTCGAGAAACCTTTTGTTCTGGTGAGCAAACGTGTCGCTACAGTACAACAGACTGAACGCGTTTCCCTCACAGCCTCGGTTTCATTCGTAAAAAAATTCAATATGGCATCTACCCTGACTAGCCCACAAAATGACATCTAGACAGGATCTTGTCCAAATTTACAGTAAATTATCACCAATTATCAAACAAACTAGTGCGACATAAGAAAATAATTGATCTGAACTATTTTGAGAGTGAAATTGTATATGCATACAACATTTTAATGCGCAAAAAAGCATAAACCCTGCACTCGAAGACATGCAAGAGCTTGGTGTGCTGATGTGTGTGTACCTCTCACGAGTGCTGCTCTTCAAGCCTCCCTCCAGCTGCGTGAGCATGTCCAGGCGCTGGTTGATCTTGGCGATGACGGCGTCTGCGGTGGCGCCGGAGGACAGCAGAGATCCTCCTGAGAGACCTCTCTTCATGCGTTCGCTGGAGCCGTAACCCCCGCTGCCCCCGAACCCCCCGCTGCCCCCTGACATCGAGTCCTTATAGCCGTACAGGTCGTAACTGCCCGAGCCTGAGCCAGAACAGAGCACGATCATTCACAGGACCATATGAAGACACAAATAGGGTTGTCGCGGTGAAGGAATTTCCCTTGCGGTAACTTAATAGCGGGATATGCGGCCATTTATTTATTTTATATCGTATCGACCGAAATTAAGAAATATATCGTGATATAAAATTTGGCCATATCGTCCAGCCCTACTTTGAGCTCCACTTTTCAAGGCTCAGCTGACCAGCAATGCGTCACATGTGTAACGCTGAAGCTGATGCTTCACTTAATAGAGACCAATGGCATTGATTCAATGAGTGACTCGCCAGTTTTTTCCCCGCTGTTGATGCTGACCAGCGCTGCCGCTGATGCCATTTATGGTAAATACCCGTAAACGTTAAAAGGATGATACGACAAATATTTCGCTTTCCTTTGACACGGCAACCTTTTCACGAATATGTATGACTTGACCTCAAAGACAGACGCAGGTAATCGCACGCGCTCAGTCGATCTCTCATTCACTGTCTGAGCAAATCCACGAAGCCTCTGTACAAATCACCATAAAAAAAAAAAAATCACCATCTTGTTATCATTATTAACTTATTTAACATTCAATACACATGCACGAATTTTAAAGAAAAAGGTTATAGCTAGCCTTATAAAAAAAGAAAACACGCGAATATCACGGTTACTTGCGTTTCTCTGCGGGTGGCTTGTCAGTAGCGTGATATAGTAACTACAATATTGCGGTTATCGCGACAGCCCTATACACAACACACACAGCTCTGCTGGATTAATGCATGTAAACTTAAGTGTGTCTCACCTCGGGACGATCCTCCTCCTCCTGATCCTCCCCATCCAGAGAATCCTGAAGAGATTATAAACGTACACATGATGCACAGAAAACATCTCAAAGTATTAGGGATGCACCGATATTGGCAGACAAATCTAAATTTGTATAATTTATGAAAGCCTGATTACAAAAACAAAAGTCTCACCATTAAAAGCACAGTTATATAGGCCTATTATATTTCATTATAATGTTATGTAGTCGACATGACAGCACATTGCACTTATCTGTATTTTCCTTTTTTGAAGTAATTAGAAACATCTGAAGTCTCTAAGCTGAAGGAAATACATTTATCGGCTTTAATATACCAGCCAAATGTTCTTATTGTGACAATAACAAAAAAATTTACATATACTGTATCGACCAATACTGATATGGTGGCCAATATATCGTGCATCCCTACACTTAAGTCGTCGCTCTTTTCAAAAGCTGATAACCCAACTGTATCATATTTGATGCATGAATTTGAGGCCTCTAAATGATATTCATGATATTTGCACTCAATCTCCTCCAGTCTTCTGATTGAGAGTTTAGACTCTTTTATCAAGTAAGAGTCTGTTAGTATGATTGTACAAACGTCCTCCTTCAGCTCGTGCTTCACGTGTCTTTTTGTTGTCAAATCTGACCTGATTTTATCAAGGAAACGCAAGAATAACTTTGATATTGAAGGTAATAAATTCAGCTGGACTGAAGCAGGTTCACTTGATTATCCAGATAGAAAAATCATGAGTATCAAATATGATCCTCAGGGTTATTTGTTCATCTCTCAACCATCATTGTATTGCATTATGTTTTAAAACTATAATTCATAAAACTAAGCATTAAAGATAATTTTACTAAAATATTATTGACAGATATTGATATGCATTTTATGTCTATTATAAAATTATCCCATTGTTTTACATTAGAAGCATCAGAATTCCATTTTTTTGTCCAAATAAATATATTTGTCCAAACATGAACGCTTATAGGCCAGTGGATGATATATAGGCTATAGGCCAGTGCCCAGTGTAATTGGGGGAGGGGGATTCACACAAAATTACATTTGATTAGACAGAAATGTAAATGTAACCATTTAGACATGATGATGTTAACTATAATTCGGTCCGTTTTCCTGAGAGAAAGCGTATAGAGTTGAACTTATGCAGGTTCACTACACATGAATTTAAAGCCACAAAAGAACAATAGCATGAGGTCTTTTTAGATGGCAGTACACTCAAATAACTGTAAATCCTGTAGATTAACACTGATATCCAAACAAACAACCGATTAATCGCACAATAGAGCAGCAGAATGGAAACGGCAGCCATTTTACGACAAAACGCCCCCATTTCACCGATCCAACACTCGGTCTATTTAATGAACGTGTGGGCAGAAAATATGGCGATTCTTCCCCTTCGATTCGCCATTTTAGACTCCAAACAGCAGAATGTATCGCTGCGCGTGAACTCAAGCAATCGGGTCTCGTGTAAAACATTTCACAGCAGAAAATCACTCACAAGAATAAATATTATTAGTTTGATCAATTTAGCAATACGTTAATGGTTCAGGTCTCGAAAACCGCGTTCGTGTGCGCGCTTACGCAAGGAGACAATAACAATGGGATTCACGTCGATATTTACAACAATCGATGAAAATGCGCTTTATATATAAATACTTGCACAAAAGGAAACTAACTAATTAATACGGTCTGTATGAATGATTAAAAAGTGTTTTCCGCTTCATTTCGACCTGCGCCATTTCAAGCACACAGCGATTCATCGAACTGCGTTAACGTTACTGAAATACAAAGTAATACATGATGCCAGCATAGAAACGATTACATTAAACATATAGAGATACTTATTTAAATTGAATAAAGATTAAATCACTAACCTGAAGAATATCCTCGATCCATCCTGCTGCAGTGTTGAGTGTAGGTGTTCCTGAAAGCGAAGCGGTCAGGCCAGTATCAGGCCGCGCAGACTCCGCCCACTGAGGAGCGTGGCTACATGATTGACACGTGAACGAACCAATTATCGACTTCCAGCGACCGGAAATAGCATTCATTATTTCAAAACAAAAGTGTGTATTTCACTGTCTGGGATTTAACTGTTGAGTTTAAAACGGGTGCTAGTCAGCATTACGTGCTTCAGTTGTTTCATTTATAGACATATTAAATACATTTATAATGTATATGGTTTCATTGATATGTTGGATAAAGCAACATGATATAATCACATTGTTGTTACTGTTTTTAATGGATTGAGGAACTGATTAACTGGGGTCGCGATCTTGCTTTATCATCATTGTGATCCTTAAAATGACACATTTGTGTATAGAAAATGAGTGTTAACATTTAAAACGAAAAATATGAACTGGTTGTCTCAACATGTAAAATTTGTACAGAAAATTACTTAAAATTGTATTTCCTTTGTGTAAACCTGCAAGTGTATTCAGCCATAATCTGATTTTATAAATCATTTTTATTAAAATTCCACAAAATAAACAGAATTCCAGCAGAGCAAGTAAAAAGACTATCTCACACAGCACCGTCTGATATATGTAAGAGTATTTAAACAGACAAAAGAGTGATTCAGAGAATACAAGAGCATTTTTGGTCCCCACATTTCTTAAAAGTACACATTTAAGATAAATAAAGAAGTGTAAATACACTGTTTAAATACTAAACTACAGCTCAAAAATCCCCAAACATTTTGGCATTATAATATAACATATCTCTGTCGAGATGCACTTTGATTCGCCTGTTGGTGTTTCGCAGAAACACACGAAACTGTAACATACACAAACACATCTACATAATGTGTTTGCATGCAGAAAATCCTTCATGTTTAAAAAACCCAGACAAGAAACAGAGAACAAGAACAGCCAGAACCAGTAGTGTGAGAAAGACATGATCATAAAACCAGAAAGAACCATAATTTCATGGTGTGATTGCATAGATCAGAGCTGATATGAAGAAACCAATATGATCTGAAGAATGGAAGATTTCAGGACACCGACGGACGGATTCTCTTCGCTGCCTGTTCTTCCACTGCAAACGTGTAGTTATACTGCAGAGAGACATCTGAGATTCACATGTGCTCAACCACACACAAATAAACCAACACAAACACGGGTTTCAAAATAAAAGTCCTCAGCAGAGCCAGAGACAAAAATCTCGGCATTGTTTTAAAATCATGTGCTACAATCGTACAATGAGAATAATTTCTCATTATCAGAATAATGGAATCAATGAAGTGATGCACAGAATCTCACCTCGTTCTCGATGTCCTGCACTGATTTGATTCGGATGTCACTCAGTGTGATCACAGACACCTGACACACACATCACAGTTCAGCAAGCTGTTATTGGTCACTTGATTGTGATTGGTTAATGAAAGCATGCTGTGGTCAGAGATGTATGAATGTATAATATTTTTTTTCAGGATTCCCCAAGCTAAATTCTGTAACAACTAGCAACTCTTTCTCCTCACATAATAAAATAATTTCCTGTTCTTTTTTACGGTTCACTGTGACATAATGACCAGATAATTGAATGTAAATGAGTGATGAAGTGACCTCTGACCTTTGTGTTTGACTGAGACTCAAACTTGGGGTGTAGAGTGAAAGGAACACCATCCATCGCTGAGAGAACAAACAAACAAGAGTGACTGACATGTTACTGACATGACTGACTCATACCACAAGTGATTTATATTATGAAATCTATGTACGAATGATGAACCATTATTCAAGAATAATAATACATGATGTGTAATATATATATATATATATATATAAACAGGAAACAGATTGAAAGGATGATGTAGTAAGTTTTTCTGTCGCTGTACCTGTGATACCATAGATGTTGCTATTGTTACCGCTGTCAGACACTCCCTCTGTCGGCTTGCTCAAGTCAAGCTTACTGCGCCGACGGCTGACTTTCTGTGGGATATCGGGAGGGTTGCTATGGAGACAGACAGTCAGAGGAAGAAAACCACCCAAGGAACCACATAACAACAGCCTAAACACTCTAGAAACTACACAGCAACACCCTATCAGCCTAAACCCCATACAACAACACCCTAGCAACCACCCTGAATTATCTAGAAACTACACAGCAGCAACACCCTATCAATCACCCTAAAACCCACATAACAACACCCTAGCAACCACCCTGAATTATCCAGAAACTACACAGCAACACCCAATCACCTTAAAACCCACATAGCAACACCCTAGTAACCAGCCTGAACATCCTAGAAACTACACAGCAATACCCTATCAATCACTCTAAATCCCACATAGCAACACCCTAGCAATCACCCTTAACACCCTAGAAACTACACAGCAATACCCTATCAATCACTTTAAAACCCACATTGCAGCACCCTACGAACCAGCCTGAACATCCTAGAAACTAAACGGCAACACCCTATCAATCACCCTAAAACCCACATAGCAAAACCCCAGCAACTACCCTGAATTATCTAGAAACTACACAGCAACACCCTATCAATCACCATAAAACCCACATAGCAACACCCTAGCAACCACCCTGAATTATCCAGAAACTAAACTGCAACACTCTATCAATCACCCTAAAACCCACATATCAACACCCTAGCAACCCCCCTGAATTATCTAGGAACTACACAGCAACACCCTATCAATCACCCTAAAACCAACATAGCAACACCCAAGCAACCCCCCTGAATTATCTAGAAACTACACAGCAACACCCTATCAATCACCCTAAATCCCACATAGCAACACCCTAGCAACCAGCCTTAACACCCTAAAAACCACACGTCAGCGCCCTAACCACAACCCCAAACCCCTAAAACCCACATAGCAACGCCCTAGAAACAAGCCTGAACACCCTATAAACCTCATAGCAACCAGCAGGAAGACTGTAAGGATGCAGGTTTTGTGACCTACACCTCTTCAGTAAGCACTAGACTACAGTAAGATCAAACACTGAACCACTAAAGATGCGGTAAAGCGACAGAGCGCAGACCTGTGAGGATTCTGACTCAATACTCTGCTCTCGATACACAGCTGATTTGCATCGGCCTGATTTAGCAGTCAAATCACCCAAACACTGGAGTCTGTTGGCGAGAGACTTCAGTGTTCTCACTGAACCGGTACCTGGGTTTTAGCGGCTGGGGGGGTCCGGCTCCGTCCAGGGAGAGGCTGCGCAGGTCCAGACTGACACTGCGAGGCTTGGCCTGAGGCACTGGGTTGGAGAACGGGCCCTTCAGACACCACACCACAAAGCCATTCATGTCCCTGACGCACACACACAGCCAAACAAACACTTAAAGGGATAGTTCACCCAAAAATTTAAATAAAGTTGTATTTTCAACTTAACCTGTTAACCGTTGCCAGAGCGCCGGCGTACTGAAGCATTTTTTTTTTTTTAAATAGTTGAAAGTTACTATCAGATTTAAAGTTATTACCTTGACAAACTATATATCATTAAAAAGATATAAGACTTAAGTTTCAGTATTTGACCACTATTGTATTCTGAGAAACGTATAGTGACAGTTATGTCTTAATTTGTGTCAGGAGTTATGTAATCAAAAAATGAGTCGATACCTTTAATATGAATTATGCGCGTCAGCCGCTCTCATTAAAAAAAAAACTCCTGTGAGGTCGTCATGACAGTGCTTGACAAAACAACGTCTCTCAGGGCTTTTACCTCAAAAATGTGCAGATTTGGAGAAATATTGATTGATTCTCATAGGTTTACATCAGATTTGTATAGACAGGAATAATATTTATTGAATTTATACCCAAATTGGCCGATGTAATCATTATGAGCGCTGGATACTCTGATGTACTGTGGCCCTGTCCCAAATGGCGCACTTCATGCAGACTTTCGGTCTCGTGGACTTAAATTGCGCGTGCTCGCCGAGTCTACGAGTCCGCAGGCCGTCCCATTTAGCATTTTAACGCTGTGAAGTGTGCTCAGCAGCGCCCCCTTTGTACCCTTGAAGCGGTCTTCCGCGAAGCCCGCATAGATGCAGGCTCCACGCACTTTAACTACCCAGAAATCCTTGCAAAATGCCAATCAGAAAACGGATGGGAGGAGATTTCGCTCACGGACTGTTAACATGGCTTTATGATATAGGCGTACATTTTACCAGTTGTTACTTACAGTTTATACAAACATTATCGACCAGTGGTTGATATCTCAAACATAATAATAGCGTGTTAAATAATACGATCGCATTATGATTCATTACATAAATAGAACCGAATGTCATGGCTTTACTGAGTCATATAAACGTAGTATGAATATTGAAACCTATACATTTTTCTTAAACTCATTTACATTTTAATTTTGTGTTAAAATTGAACATTATGTATTATTATGTACAACTGTATTGATCATTTACATAACCATGACATCTATTCTAATGCCCAGGTGGCATATACAATTATAGAACTGTAAAAGCAGGCTGTGTAGTTCACATGGACATAAGATTTGAGAAAATAAAATAAATCCTGTTCTCGATGCTAAAGACTGTAATGTTTTTTAATGATATTTGTGATATTTTTCTAATAAAGGGACTGATGAGATGACCTTTAAGTTCATTCAGCTTCAACGTCTGAGCTGAGACCTTCTTCCTGTTTCCGGCGTGACGATCGAGTCTGTCCCAAAAATACCTCTCAATGCGCCCTCGCGGACTCGCGCTAAGGGCCCTATAGGTCTGCACTACATGACGTCACCAAAGTGTGGACTCTGAGGAAGTCCACAAGTCCGGAGTGTGCCATTTTCAATCCATACTGGCAGCCTGAGGGCGCCGTGTGCACATGCAGTCCATATATGGAACACATGAAGACGTGCCATAATCATGTGACATCCCAGGAACTCCCTGACACATACAAAGCTTCCAGAGATCACTGTAACATGCAGATAAAGACGTTTTGAAGACAATAAACATGATTGCAATGATGTTCTTCGAGCCATGTCAGGTATTTTCATAATAATAGATTATATTTATAATGTAATGCTAATCGATATAGACTTTATCATTGTGCAGAACACTATAAAATAATATATTTTCTGTCCGATTTTTTTTTTTATCTGAAGCCAAATCAGATCACAGAAGGTTATTTAAAACACTCGACTTGCCCTATAAAGTAAGTTTGGAGAACAAACATGGTTTTAATCTCATAAATTGTCATGTATTGATGGTGTGCTAAGCTAACATGCTAGCTAGCCCTCAGATGCACCTGCCACCTAGCTGTTATTGTGATTTTTTTCTAAATAGGAATGCTTACTGAAATGTTTCTTTTTTCAAGAAGGTCATTTGATACAGTTTCAAATGTGAACTGAGAACTTTGAAAAAAGAAATTAGGGATTGAAACAGTGTGAATAGCCAGTCGTTAGTAATTATAATGAAGACAAAAGAAAAACATATTTAGAGCCATAACCAGGCCGGAGAGGTGTGAATGTGTGTAGGGGAGACTGAGACTGAATGGGGCTTGTTTGCACCACAAAACAATAGAGACAATAGACTGAATAGATGCTTAGAACATGACAATAAACATCAGTTTGCATTTCAGAGTCTAATCAAAATAAAGTCATATGACATGATCTTGAAAAACATTTAACTAAATACAGAGTTTTAGACTTGTCATCTTCAGATTTTAAATATAACATGGTCAGACATGTGGCTTCAGCTGCAGTGCATTCATAGATTGATACAATGCCAACTTCAATATTATTTTCATGAAGATATTTCATAAAAAATAAATTTCTAATAACTTTACAAAACTTTTAAGCTATTTATAACTATTTTTTCATTATGACAATAATTAATTCTACATTTACAATAAACTGCCAGGTTCAAATGAGATCATACTTGTGCTTTTAGTACAAAGGGTTCATGAACTGTATGTGTTTTAGTTTGGGTATGCCATTTCTGGGGATTTTTCAAAAGTGGTGTTGCAGCTTAAGTGCAATCCGTATGTTCATTTGACTGGAAGCTAGTTATTTTACTTTATAAAGTTTTAAATATGGATATTTTTCTTACACAAACGCATGGCTTCACTTCAGAAGGACTTTATTAACCCCCCCATAGCCGTGTGGAGCACTTTAGAGATGGATAGATGCACTTTTATCAAGGTTAGATGCACTTTTATCATGGATACATGCACTTTTATGATGAATAAATGCACTTTCATGGACTTCAAGACAGAAACAGCCATTCACTGCCATTATAAAGCTTGGAAGAGCCAGGACATTTTTTTATTTAACTCTGATTGTATTCGTCTGAAAGAAGAATGTCATATACACCTAGGATGGCTTGAGGCTCAGTAAATCATGGGCTAATTTAAATTTTTGGGTGAACTAACCCTTTAACGGTCAAATAGAGCGTCTTATATAAGAAACTTATGATGAAAGGTCTGATATTAAAAGTGGCGAGCCAGGATGTAGCATGCTCACCCCAGGCAGGTGTACTGCTGCACCATGGCCTTGTTCTTCGCCGTCAGTTTGAGATCTAGAACCGCCGTCGTAACGTAGCCCACTGGAACCATCCGCACACAGATGCGCTTCTTCTTCCCGACAGACGCCTCTGCATACACAAACACACGTTTACCCTTCCACAGCACGTCAGAAAGTTAGGAGAAGCAGATCTGTCCAGTGAACCGTCTTACTGGGCTCCAGGTATTCTTGGATGTAACTGTAACCGTTAGGAATCGACTCTTTATCTGACATCAACAGCACATCCGCCACGACCATCCCACCAGACAGATCCTGCTAGACAAAGGCAGACATGAATGAGACTAATTCTGACGGACCCTTTAAAAGTGGTGGTTGATTATGATTTCACTTTTCTAACTTTAGTTAGTGTGTAATGTTGCTGTTTGAGCATAAACAACATCTGCAAAGTTACAAACAGCAAAGTTCAAAGCAAAGGGAGAGATTTTCTTTTACAGAAAGGGCTTGTTAAGGACTACCACAAACAATTAGTAGGGACTACAATGAGCATCTTTGCGGGTTAGTGACATCACAAACCCTAAAATTTCCATAAACCCTGCTCCTGGAACACGCAGTCCTTGTTGAGAAGAGGAAAAGTTGTTGTATTCGAGCACAGTTGTGAGTCCTTTCACATTTGTTTATTACAGTACATAACACAAATACAAATACATAAAGTGACACACACGAAACGCGTTGTTGCTCACCCTCAAAAAGTGACAATTTTAACATGCTATAAAAAAATATCTGTGGGGTATTTTGAGATAAAACTTCACATACACACTCTGGGGACATCAAAGACTTATTTTGCATCTTGTAAAAAGGGGCATTATAGGACCCCTTTAATGCATCTCACCTTAGTGTAACACAGGAAGTATCCTGACTTCATCGCAAATCCTCGGATGAAGTTAGCGGAGCCTCCATCTTCCGTCTGACTGATCTAAACATACATGCATGTGGTTAGTGACATCATATGGCCATGTGACCGCAGGTGTGAGTGGTCGTCATGGTTACCATGTTGAAATGACTGGGGCAGGTGGAGGTGTTAGACGCCCAGGCAACTCCAGTGATGGGCCTGCTGGAGGCGCTAGATGGGTCGTACAAAGACATCTACAGACAGACACATCATGAGACTTTATTAATGATACGCAACTTCGCTAGGTCGTAATTACCAGATTCTAAATTGTAAAAAGTATTCACGTCCTCGGAGGCTCTAATTACAACTTGTAAAAAAGGGAATTGTCTGAGAACTCCAACTTGTACCACCTGACCACTGAGGATTGTTGATAGTTTTGCCATAGAAACGGATAATTCCCAGTCCGAGGACGTGATGCTCCGAGGTGAACGTCACGTGACATAGTATTCATGGTAAATATTGTATGGCATGAACTCAGCATTACTGATCATTATGACATCTTCAGACTTACATTAACATGAGTAAATATAAGATCATCATCAACAAAAGCTCACCATGATCGAAAAGAGAGAAAGAAAGACAAACTAGTTATTTATCTTGTCGTATAACGTTATCTCACGTCTAGCCTATTAGTTAATCACACTTTTAACGTTACTGTTTTTACTGGTTTACCAGCTCGACGCAGCGCGATCATCTTATTGTTCCATAAGTTTCAAACTCTCGATATAATCAGCATTCACACCCGCATTTAAACATTAGCCTGGTTATAAGCGGCTTTAATGAACACATGAGGCGGAATTCAGTACTTACAGTCTGTTGGTTATGAGGTTTATTCTCGATTCAAAACAGTGAAACTGAACTCAACTCACTCCCTCAGTAAAAGAACAGGAAGAACCTAACGACTTCAACTCCCACGATGCACCGCGGCGACGTCACAGAGGACTGCGCATGCTCAGAGAGGGGATGTTGTTATGCTGTTCTAAACCAGTCCCTTAGCGGACTTCTAAGGGGCCTCAAGATGACTTAAATGATTCAAAATAAAGATAAAAGATCGTTGAAACTTCTAAAAATCAAGATATTTCTTATTTTAACTTTAAAGTCATGCAAATTAATAAAGGTCCATGGGCATTTTTATGCCAAGTTCTAAAATATTTCATCTTGTAAAAATTGTGAGTAAATCATGAAATGAAAATGTAAACTACAAAAACAAATCTAATTTAAAATATTTAAATAACTAGCAGTATCTCAATGATACTACTACAATAACACTAAATTAATGAATAAATAAATGAAAGGTAAAATAAACTATGATTAATAAAAACAATACAAAAGAATAGGAAAAGGAATTTAGAGAAACAGCTCTTAATATTCTAGTTTCATATTTGTTAATTTTTTGCATTATAAATTATCACATAAATATGTAAATGTAGGCTATATATATAATATAAATACTATACCAAAAATGAGAACACCTGATACATGTATTTTTTTTATTTGTTACATTTTTACAGACATGAAACACAGAAGGTACAAGTCACAACATTTTCTACTTTTTTACCCCACAAAGGACCCTTCAGAAACTGAAGATGCATTTTTTAACTTTTAGCAGAGTAAAATATGGTAACGTAAACGTTGGCCTCAGCTTTACATGCGTCAGTCATGCAGAATCATCAGACATATCAGTGATTTTTGTTGTCGTGCAAATGAACGACCAGAACACATTAAAAGTGTTTTCTGTTAGAACGGTGTCGTGTTAGCGGCCCCAAAGATAATAACTAATGATCTTTGCAATGGAAGTGAATCAATCAAAACTAACTTTAGCTGGACAATAACTTTATTCTAGAGCTGCTGTAAAGCCAAAACAATCTCTGTTGCTTTAATTTCCTATTATCACTGTAAAGCAGGGGCACGTAGAAGCTCAAACCGGTGCGCAATGTTTTGCTACGGTTTCCGGGTTGAATGACGTTTCCTGGAAACGGTGTGTAACGGTGTATGAGATACGTTTGGTGGGTGTCGATCTTCCCGGTCTACTGACATTTGTTAAGGCATCTGCTTTAAACATTACAATCCTCATGATAACTTTAGTTAACTTTACAATAGGTAAATCCACTTCTCCAGCTAATTACTCATCGACAGTGATGCCATAGAAACACACACAGTGTGACCACAAAAACGGAAGTTCAAAAACAATATTCTGCGCGCTTGATTCTCTGGCGCATAAGGTCTATAGTTAACAGACAGTGAAATGACGGCTATTGCATGCTGGGAAGGAACCAAAACTCCATCAGGTGGAGAATGACTTGATGAGTCCCAGGGAACACACGAGATGTTAATCAGTGTGTGCTTGGTCGCTGTCCCGGGCCGTCCTGATGAAGTGCATCAGCGTGAGCTCGTACAGCACCTGGTGTCCGTTGTTCCAGGTGTACAGCGCTCGTGTGCGCGGGTTGTAGTCCAGCATGGAGATGTGCGAGTACAGGTTGTGGAAGGGGATGTCGTTGTACTCGTAGGACGCCGTGTCCGTGTGGAAGCTGAAGTGGACCTTGGCTCCGGCCAGGTGTGAGTCGGTGACGTACAGCGTCCCGCAGATGAGGAAGGCCTCGCCGGCGCTGCGTTTGGGGAAGCCGGTGTCCCAGGTGCGCTGGACCTCGAGTGTGTGCGGCTCGAGCCGACTCAGCACCAGGGTCCCGGCGTGAGGGGTGGAGCTGTACACGGCCCACAGGCCCAGCTCGTCCGCCATAAGGTCGATGTCGGACGAGCCGCCCCACGAGTATGGGAAGGTGTTGTTGAACCCGGCCTGGTGGAGCGGCTGCTGGTGCTGGACGACACCCGACGCCAGGTTATAGCGGATCAATACGTTACTGTGGTGTTTGGTGTAGTACAGGGAGCCGTTATACACCACGTGACCCGTGCCTGAGACACACACACACATACATAACACTGTTTACATCTCACAGTTCAGGAAAAAGATAGAATTAGACACTGATAGATAGATGGATAGATATATAACAGATGGATAGATGGATAGACGGATAGATAGATAGATAACAGCTAGATAGATGGATAGATATATGGATAGATAGATGGATTGATCGATAGAAAGAAAGATAGATGGATAGATAACGGATGGATGGATGATGGATAGATGGACAGACGGATAACAGATGGATAGATAGATGGATAGATAGATAGACAGATAGATAGATAGATAGATAACAGATGGATGGATGGATGATAGATAGATAGATAGATAGATAACGGATGGATGGATGGATGGATAGATAGAAGGTATATAGATAGATAGTCATTCATACCTGCCCACGGGTGAGGAAGATGATGGATGATGAAGTTCTGTCCATTAGTGAAGTCATAGAGCGACTGATACTCCACCAGACGCCTGCCCTTCAAATACCCATCCATCACCCACACCTACACACACACACCTACCTTTAAAATAAGCTAAAACAGCTAAAAATCTAGATCTTTTTGATGAAGATGAAGAACGTCAAGGTTACTAATGTAACGTAACGTGTAACGCCTCATTAATAACCTAGATGTTCCCTATCAGTCAGTCACGTTTGATACTACATCAGAACTGAACTGATTAATTGTGATCCCTATGGAAGACGCAACAACTACTGCCCTTCCAGCGCACCGAGCGCTCGAGACCGAGTCCAGCTCCACACCGGGAACACAGATCCTCTGCACGGGGGAGAACCTCTTGAGCCGCTGAGGAGCATGAGCACCGCAACTGATCTTGAGATCGGGCCAGTACGAGCCAGTCATCGATAGTGAAGGATGCGAAAGCCCTTCTCCTTCAATGGAGTCATAAAAACCATGTTTAGAAGAATCAGATCGGAGAATAGCAAAGGGATCTTACGGCCCAGACATGTGAGGCAGAGATCGTGGCTGTCAGGAGCCAGGAAAAGACAGCATCCAGAAACACACGGGTGGAATGACATCTTTAAACAGATGCAACATCACACCCGTGTTTACTCTTTTAGGGAATCTGCCATCTGCTGAAGCACTCACACTCACACTCATTCTCACACTCAGCACTCACTCTCACTCTCACACTCACTCACTCACGCTCACTCTCACGCTCACTCTCACGCTCACTCTCATGCTCACTCTCACACTCACTCACTCTCACACTCACGCTCACTCTCACGCTCACTCTCACGCTCACTCTCACGCTCACTCTCACGCTCACTCTCATGCTCACTCTCACGCTCACTCACTCTCACGCTCACGCTCACTCTCACTCTTACACTTACACTCTCTCACACTCACTCTCACACTCACTAACTCTCACTCTTACACTCACTCTCACTCTCACACTAACTCTCACTCACTCTCACACTCACTCACACTCACTCTCACTCACTCACACACTCAATCTCACTTTCACACTCACTCTCACACTCTCTCACACTCACTCTCACACACACTCTCACACTCACTCTCCCTTTCACACTCACGCTCACACTCAATCTCACTCACTCTCACACTCACTCTCACTTTCACACTCACTCTCACACACACTCACTCACTCTCACACACACTCTCACACTCACTCTCACACTCACTTTCACGCTCACACTCAATCTCACTCACTCTCACACTCACTCTCACACTCACTCACTCACACACACACTCTCACACTCACTCTTACTCTCACTTTCACGCTCACACTCACTCACTCACACACTCAATCTCACGCACTCTCACACTCACTCTCACACTCACTCTCACTCACTCTCACACTCACTCTCACACTCACTCTCACACTCACTCACACACACTCTCACACTCACTCACTCTCACACACACTCTCACTCTCACTTTCACACTCACACTCACTCACTCTCACACACACTCTCACACTCACTCACTCTCACACTCACTCTCACACTCACTCTCACACACACACTCTCTCACTCACTCTCACACTCACACTCACTCACTCACACTCACACTCTCACACACACCCTCACACTCACTCTCTCACACACACACTCTCACACACACTCTCACACTCACTCTCACACTCACTCTCACACTCACTCTCACACACACACTCTCTCACTCACTCTCACACTCACTCTCACACTCACTCTCACACTCACTCTCACACTCACTCTCACTCTCACACTCACTCTCACACACACACTCTCTCACTCACTCTCACACTAACTCTCACTCACTCTCACACTCACTCACACACTCAATCTCACACTCACTCTCACTTTCACACTCACACTCACTCACACTCTCTCACTCTCACACTCACTCTCACACTCACTCTCACACTCACTCTCACACTCACACTCAGCAACCGCATCATGACAAATCATTGGACACAACTTGGAGATATTGCTGGTACATCAACAATTTATTGTTATTTATTAACAACATAAATGTATTCAAACAAGTGTGTGTGTGTGTGTGTGTGTGTGTGTGTGTGTGTGTGTGTGTGTGTGTGTGTGTGTGTGTGTGTGTGTGCGTGAAAACCTCTGTTGACGTGTCTGGCTCTGGCACACGCGTTCTTTTAGTATTTTTCTGAAGCCAGGCTAATATAACGAATTACAAACTTGACACACTTCTTTTTAGTTTCTAGGTTTTCAATTTTAGCAGTGAAAAATCTGTTACGGTCAGGCGGACAGCTTTTTCGAACTAGTGTCCGTTGAGAAGCGAGCTTCTGATTGGGTGGGCCAACTGCTTTGCCTTTGCTCACACCAACACAGGGATGGGAACCCTCTTGTTCTACTACACAGGAATGATGAATGAAGAGTAGAGTGAATCAATGTCCACACAGCTCAAATCGAAAGCTTAATGTGAGTTTCGCACGCTGCCTTATATACCCGGAAGCAAGTCAACGTTGAACGTGACTGAGTGATAGGGACCTGGATATATTTCTCTAGTCTGGTTAAACTACAGATGTGTTGTGTGAAAAGATCTTTTACATACACGATTGTCTGAACTGTCAATCATGGTGTCCATCATCCATGATCCGAAGCGTGAGCCTGAAGATCTGACGGTTAGCGGAGCGCTGATATCCATCAACCTGCCACAACCTGACAACACACACACACACACACACAGTAAAAGTAGAGCAAGGTCATGGGTTCGATCCCCAGGGAATGAATGAACCAACGCAGTGTAAGTCACTTCAGATAAAGTGTGTGTGTAGTGCATGTGTGTGTGCAGATACCCAGCTGGCTGGAGCAGGTGTGCAGGTGTTGTTGCAGGACAGACGAGCGCTCCTGCAGACGCTGATAGTGCCGGAGAGTTAAGTGTTCCTGCAGAACGGACAGAGAAGCCTTGAGTCTCTTCAACTCCTCCTTCAGAGACTCCAGCTGCCCCGCATCCGCCCGCAAGCGGCCCGTCAGCGCCCGCAGGGGGCGACACTGAGACACACTCCAGCGCAGGTCCTGTGGAGACGAGGAAACAAACAACATGTTTGTGCTCTGAGATGCATGGTTACACTGGCTGCGTGGCGTGAGCGTTTTTATTTCGGCTCCCATGTTAACAGGTTAGAGCTTGCACACTGCCTGCGTGACACGCGCTTCGCAGAAAACGCGCGCATGCTAGAAATAGAACCGACGCCTATTTTTCACGAGACACACAAGCGTGTTGGAAGCATTTCCAGGCAAAATAGAATAGGAAAAGGTATTTATACTGTATGTCATTTTAACACGAATACATATTAATAAATGACATTTTGATGTTTGAAAGTCTCTATAGGTTTTGACATAAATGCAGATATAAATGTAACTAAAAATATAATAAAAAATAATTATCGATTTTCAAATATTGCACCTGTCAATACAGAACAAAATATTCTGTGGCCTATTTTGCCGTCAATACTGCCGACGTTGTCTTTACTGTATCAGTAGGCTATTTGTGTTTAACATGAAGAAGGCCTTCCTCAACTCTTCCCATATGTCGAACAAGGGTGATCCAAATCACGTGACTTTTTTCTAGCAGCAGCAGCGCCGCATCGGACACAGAAAACACCACGCAACAGAAGTGCCACGCTCAAGCCACGCAGCCAGTGTGTCGCCGGCCTTAACTGTGGGACCTTATATAGACAGGTGTGTGCCTTTCCAAAGCATGTCCAATCAACTGAACTGACCACAGGTGTACGCAATCACTTGTACATGTGATTTTTTTGTTTTTTATTTTTAATAAATTTGCAAAGATTTCAAACAACCTCAGAGGTCGAGTGTGTGTTGCTTGTGTGAGGGTTGGTTTAAAGGTCAGAGGTCGAGTGTGAGGGTTGGTTTAAAGGTCAGAGGTCGCGTGCAAGGGTTGGTTTAGGGGTCAGAGGACACGTGTGTGTCACCTGCAGGCTCTTGCTGGTCAGGCTGAGAGGATCATCATGGGCTGTTTTTAATCTGGTCTCCAGCGCGTCCAGCAGCGTTTCTGAGTCTCTGAGGTGCTGAAGATCTTGAGCCGCCCGCTGGTTCAGGAGCTCCATTTCCTGGGAGACGTTCAGGACCTGCGACACACACACACACACAGACAGATGATGTGTGATTCTCACGTGATTGGCGAGCCTCTGCAGACGGTCGTGTCGAGGGTCTCCTCATTCACACACACACACACACACACACACACACACACACAGATGAAGATGAGGTGACGTGTGTCAGCGCGTGTGATCTCTGACCCCTCCTCACTCACACACACACACACACACACACAGACAGATGATGTGTGATCCTCACGTGATTGGCGAGCCTCTGCAGACAGTCGTGTCGAGGGTCTCCTCATTCACACACACACACACACACACACACACAGATGAAGATGAGGTGACGTGTGCCAGCAAGTGTGACCTCTGACCCCTCCTCACTCACTCTCACACACACACAGATGAAGATGAGGTGACGTGTGCCAGCACGTGTGACCTCTGACCCCTCCTCACTCACTCTCTCACACACACACACACACACACACACACACACACACACACACACACACACACACAGACAGATGATGTGTTATCCTCACGTGATTGGCGAGCCTCTGCAGACGGTCGTGTCGAGGGTCTCCTCATTCACACACACACACACAGATGAAGATGAGGTGACGTGTGCCAGCACGTGTGACCTCTGACCCCTCCTCACTCACTCTCTCACACACACACACACACACACACACACAGACAGATGATGTGTGATCCTCACGTGATTGGCGAGCCTCTGCAGACGGTCGTGTCGAGGGTCTCCTCATTCACACACACACACACACACACACACAGATGAAGATGAGATGACGTGTGCCAGCACGTGTGATCTCTGACCCCTCGTCACTCACTCACACACACACACAGACAGATGATGTGTTATCCTCACGTGATTGGCGAGCCTCTGCAGACGGTCGTGTCGAGGGTCTCCTCATTCACACACACACACACACACACACAGACAGATGATGTGTTATCCTCACGTGATTGGCGAGCCTCTGCAGACGGTCGTGTCGAGGGTCTCCTCATTCACACACACACACACACACACACACACACAGATGAAGAGACGTGTGCCAGCACGTGTGACCTCTGATCCCTCATCACTCTCACACACACACACGCACACACACACACAGATGAAGATGAGGTGACGTGTGTCAGCGCGTGTGATCTCTGACCCCTCGTCACTCACTCACACACACACACGCAGACAGATGATGTGTTATCCTCACGTGATTGGCGAGCCTCTGCAGACGGTCGTGTCGAGGGTCTCCTCATTCACACACACACACACACACACACACACACACACACAGATGAAGAGACGTGTGCCAGCACGTGTGACCTCTGACCCCTCCTCACTCACTCTCTCACACACACACACACACACACACACACACACACAGACAGATGATGTGTGATCCTCACGTGATTGGCGAGCCTCTGCAGACGGTCGTGTCGAGGGTCTCCTCACTCACACACACACACACACACACACACAGATGATGTATGATCCTCACGTGATTGGTGAGCCTCTGCAGACGGTCGTGTCGAGGGTCTCCTCACTCACACACACACACACACACACACACACAGATGATGTATGATCCTCACGTGATTGGCGAGCCTCTGCAGACGGTTGTGTCGAGGGTCTCCTCACTCACACACACACACACACACAGATGATGTATGATCCTCACGTGATTGGCGAGCCTCTGCAGACGGTCGTGTCGAGGGTCTCCTCCACAGACGCTGTGAGTGGGACTCATGATGGAACAAACACACCTGTCCTGCACTGAGCCGAACACCTGCCAGCCCTCGTCCTCGCCGGGATACAACACCTGACACAACACACACACACTATAACTCAACGCACTTATCCTACAGGACAGAAACATCATCTCCACACATTCACTGAACAATAAGAGTTATCTACCTTATTTTGCAATGCAGGATTTAGCTGTGAGTATGCAAGTCACTGTGTTTATAATTACGAAGTAACAAGGTTAGTTGTTATGGGAAGAAGGAGGCGGGAACCGGCGAACATTCCAAAGATTTTAATAAAATAAAAATTTTGGAATAAAATAAAAATAAATAAACAAATACAAAAACGAAAGTAAAGACAGCAGTCCCTCACGGTCGACTGCCGCCACACATAATAAAACAAAACATCAAATAAAATAGTCCAGGCCTGGTCCTCTCTCAATCTCCACTGTCGTCGCTCCTCCTTTTATGCTTCTGCTCCTCCGTGAGAGATACGAGACCGGTGCGTCTCACAGGAGTCGCTCATCAGTAATCACGCCACCGGCCTCGTGCCGCTCTCTCACGGCCCTCGGCCTCGTCCTGCTTGCCACATACCCCCATCGCCCCTCGCAGGCCGGGGGGTACCCACGAGACTGCACCTCTCTCCGGGGGGACCGATCACGGTGGCCACGGCACCTGGGGTATGGACAGACGCGGCGAGAGAAAGGAGACGGAAACATGAGGAGTGACAGAGACGAGAGATTGGAGAGAGGAAGAAAAAAAAAAACTGGGGTACAGTTTCCCACAATTCGCTGTCATCTGGTCCTCCACCAGCTGGGCGATCTCCTCCGCTGTGCCTGGCGGTGGCGCTGGATAGCCCTCGGTGGACGGCTCGACACTCCTCCGCCGCCTGGTGGACAGCGACGGCTCCTCCGAGTTCGGGCACCCGGCAGCAGGCTCCGGCCCACCACGAGCGGCGGCGACTCCTCCGCTCCCTCCCGGACGTCAGCCGCCCCTCCAGCACCGGCAGCGAGCTCGACCGCCCCCCGGATACTCACTCCAGCGCACCGCCTCGACCGTCCATGGCGACGGCCTCTGCCCACCAAGCTCGATGGCACCGCGGATTCCCCACAGCAGCGAGGACTCTTTGACAGTGCGTTCCTCCTTCCTCCCGGTTTCGGCACCAGTGTAGCAAGGTTTGTTTTTATGGGAAGAAGGAGTCCCTCACGGTCGACTGCCGCCACACATAATAAAACAAAACGCCAAATAAAATAGTCCAGGCCTGTTCCTTTCTCAATCTCCATTGTCGTCGCTCCTCCTTTTATGCTCCCACTCCTTGAGAGATACGAGACCGGGGTGTCGCTCATCAGTAATCACGCCACCGGCCTCGTGCCGCTCTCTCACGGCCCTCGGCCTCATCCTGATCGCCACATACGACAATACATGAAAATACTGCTGAAATAACTGAAGAAAAAAAAAACCTGCTGAAATAACTGAAATTAATGACAACCGAAGCCTCGCACATTTACAGTTACTCTAAGAGAAAAAATCACTTTCTAATGCTTAGAAACATCTTTAACTGGCCTCAGCTAGTTTTGCTGGACTTACAGTCTGGAGACCATCTTAAACCAGCAAAGACAAGCAAACCAGCTGAGACTAGTTCAGCAGGGGAATAAAATCACAAGTTTCAGAGATCAAATGAGAACCACTTGTGGAAAATATAAATATAAAACCACTCGTGTATACAGTAAAACACACACACACACACACACACGCACGCACACGCTGCTGGGCTCTTTAATTAGATGAGCCATTTCCATCTGTTCTGATCCGGTTACTGCGAGTCTCAATGTGTGTGTCACAGCGGCGTATGAAACACAAACACACTCCCACACAGAGAGGACCAGCATCATGCTGACACACACACACACACACACAAACACACACTCGCAGCGTTTGACCTTCAGTGTAAAAGCTCTTCACTGGACGAACCCTCTTCACACCACAATTAATTTAAAACACTAGTGTAGTCTAATTAATTAATACATTGGCGTTCATATTCAATTTCTGCAGAAAAGCTGCTGTGTGTGAGACGTTCAGATGCTCAACTAGTTCCTGGTGTCAGTTTAATATTAAGAGTCACTGTAAGTCACTAACTGGTAGTTTAATTCCAGAAGAGTGAAGCACTGTGACTCTGTGATGCTTTCACAACCAATCGTGTGAGTTTGGGGCGGGGCCATCTCACTGACTGACCAATGGTGGACCGGGGGAGTGTTCAGGGAAACCTGTCTGAAAACACTCACTATTTCTGCCACATAAGACTGCCACATGTCATCGAGTTACCATTATAAAATTAACTGTTAAGTGTGTGTTTTCTGCTGCCTCTGATTGGCTGGCTGGTGTTGAGTGTGTGTTTTCTGCTGCCTCTGATTGGCTGGCTGGTGCTGAGTGTGTGTTTTCTGCTGCCTCTGATTGGCTGGCTGGTGCTGAGTGTGTGTTTTTTACTGCCTCTGATTGGCTGGCTGTTGCTGAGTGTGTGTTTTCTGCTGCCTCTGATTGGCTGGCTGTTGCTGAGTGTGTGTTTTCTGCTGTCTCTGATTGGCTGGCTGGTGCTGAGTGTGTGTTTTCTGCTGCCTCTGATTGGCTGGCTGTTGCTGAGTGTGTGTTTTCTGCTGTCTCTGATTGGCTGGCTGGTGCTGAGTGTGTGTTTTCTGCTGCCTCTGATTGGCTGGCTGGTGCTGAGTGTGTGTTTTCTGCTGTTTCTGATTGACTGACTGGTGCTGAGTGTGTTTTCTGCTGTTTCTGATTGGCTGGCTGGTGCTGAGTGTGTTTTCTGCTGCCTCTGATTGGCTGGCTGTTGCTGAGTGTATGTTTTCTGCTGCCTCTGATTGGCTGGCTGGTGCTGAGTGTGTGTTTTCTGCTGCATCTGATTGGCTGGCTGGTGCTGAGTGTATGTTTTCTGCTGTTTCTGATTGGCTGGCTGTTGCTGAGTGTGTGTTTTCTGCTGTCTCTGATTGGCTGGCTGTTGCTGAGTGTGTGTTTTCTGCTGTCTCTGATTGGCTGGCTGGTGCTGAGTGTGTGTTTTCTGCTGCCTCTGATTGGCTGGCTGTTGCTGAGTGTGTGTTTTCTGCTGTCTCTGATTGGCTGGCTGGTGCTGAGTGTGTGTTTTCTGCTGCCTCTGATTGGCTGGCTGGTGCTGAGTGTGTGTTTTCTGCTGTTTCTGATTGACTGGCTGGTGCTGAGTGTGTTTTCTGCTGTTTCTGATTGGCTGGCTGGTGCTGAGTGTGTTTTCTGCTGCCTCTGATTGGCTGGCTGTTGCTGAGTGTATGTTTTCTGCTGCCTCTGATTGGCTGGCTGGTGCTGAGTGTGTGTTTTCTGCTGCATCTGATTGGCTGGCTGGTGCTGAGTGTATGTTTTCTGCTGTTTCTGATTGGCTGGCTGTTGCTGAGTGTGTGTTTTCTGCTGTCTCTGATTGGCTGGCTGGTGCTGAGTGTGTGTTTTCTGCTGCATCTGATTGGCTGGCTGGTGCTGAGTGTGTGTTTTCTGCTGCCTCTGATTGGCTGGCTGGTGCTGAGTGTGTGTTTTCTGCTGCCTCTGATTGGCTGGCTGGTGCTGAGTGTGTGTTTTCTGCTGCCTCTGATTGGCTGGCTGGTGCTGAGTGTGTGTTTTTTGCTGCCTCTGATTGGCTGGCTGTTGCTGAGTGTGTGTTTTCTGCTGCCTCTGATTGGCTGGCTGGTGCTGAGTGTGTGTTTTCTGCTGCCTCTGATTGGCTGGCTGGTGCTGAGTGTGTGTTTTTAGCTGCCTCTGATTGGCTGTCTGGTGCTGTGAGGTTGCCGTGGCGATGCCAGTTCCTGGCCAACGGTGAGTGGCAGATCTCCAGTTCTTAGAGGAAGTGCCACACTGTGTGTGTGGGAGTGTTTGTGTGTCAGTGAGTTCGTCTCTGTTCCCGGTTCAAAAATACCACACACACACACACACACACACACACACACACACACACACGCTCTAAAAGACAGTAAAGCATAATAAACCAGACACAAATACAGTGATATTTGTACGTACGCTGATGAGCTTCTCCGAGGTCCCGGGTCGTGCGCCGTGTTGATCGAGACCCACCAGCGCCGGCAGCTTCTGGGACATCCAGTTCGAGACCATGATCATGGTGCTCACAACCGCACCGAGCTTCAGCAGAGGAACGCTCATGTCACACACACACACACAAACACACGTTAGTCCTTCTGTTAGTCCCGTCACGGTAATGACAGCCAATACTGTCCTGGTGTCAGAAGAAAGTTTGGAAAAATCTGGTTAAGAGAGAAAAACTGCAGGTGGATTTGACACTCTCAAACTTATAAAAGAATTATGATTGAAAGAAGAGTTGTCGAGTCCAAACAACCTGATCCACTGCTGACCAGAACAGAAGAACAACAGAACACACACGCCTGAGAGAGAGAGAGACTGAGAGAGAGAGAGAGAGAGAGAGAGAGAGACTAAGAGAGAGAGAGATGGAAAGGTGTGTATCCTAAGAAAGATACAGGAAATCACATAATCATTCCTGTAATGCAAAATAATGAATTAAATCACAGTGGTAGAATATATTATTTATGTGTTTATTCTGATTTACATAAAATAATAATAATAATAGTATGACAGTCATGAGAATCTAATGAGAATCATCATCACTTTTGAGGTGTAAATGCGTTTAACTGACATGAAAATAATGCAAATATAACAGTAATACTCAGTCTAAGTATAATTTGACATATTGACAAAGTCATAATTAGGAGATTAAAAAGTCAAATTTATAACATTTAATCTAAATTTACATTATATGTCATAATTATTACTATTTATGACATAAATTCTAATTTGTTTCTACTTTTTAAGTCAGAATTTCGACTTAATCTCATAATTATGAATTTTAAATTCGTAATTTCAATTTAGTGTCAGTATTTCAATAAAAATGTTAACTTATCAGATGGCAATTTCAACATTTTAAGTCCAAAATATGATATAAAAAGTTGAAATTCTGACTGTTTTGAAGTTGATTTTGACTTTTTATGTCACAATTCTGAGTTAATCTTGTAGCAAATCCTCTAGTAAGGAAAGAGACAATGGATAATTTACCTCAGATCTTCACTTGAAGGAAACATGAATGTTCAAACAGTATGTGAACAAACAAGCATATTCATGAGAAAGATTGTATCTGTCACAGAGGAGGTATTTTAAATAATGTTCAAATGGTTTAATTATTTATTAATTTTTGTATGTACTAAAGCTGCCAGTTTTGCAGAGAATAAACAGTTTATATTTACAAACTCTAAACTAAATATATTTATTCTGTGTTTCGATCAGATGAATCACACATTTATTCAGTGAAATGTTGCTGATTTGTGTATGTAAATCACGTGTCCTAAACCAGTGATTTTATTAAGTAATAGTTTTATTTAAAAATCTCTCCTCTCAAACAGTATTTATCAAACCGACAGTCAGAGAATCTCCATCCATTTAAAACACTAAAAACATTACATCATGTAAACACGTTAAAATAAGGCCTCATGTAGCACCAAGATTACGAAAAATTCAAACAAACAAATACAAAAATACATCAACATCTCTCAAACAAACAGTACAAAATAAATGTGAATCTCTGTGAGGTCTGGATGTGTGTAATCATGTCACACGATATCCCTTCAAGCACAACTTCCTGTTCTCAGAGAATCAGACAAACGCAAGCACCTGAAGGACTGATGTATAAATATATAAGTCTTTTCTGGACTAGCCGTTGAAGCAGACCTTGCCCACGCTGAAGCCGAACTTCTGCCTGGAGCTCCCGAAGTCTGAGACGGACACGTCCATGAGCGGCAGAGCGTCCGCGTGAGGAGAGTCCACTTCCAGAACGGTCCGGTCCTGCCCCGAACGCCACTGCAGGCACAACAACACAACACACGGGCAACGTCAGGTGAAAAACAACACAACACAGCACACCACACGGGGAACGTCACGTGACAGCGGGAGCTGTGTTCAATGAGTTATGTCAACTGATTCAGGATTCACTGAGTCAATTATATGGATTGATTCAGGATAAACTGAGTGATTTATGTGAATTGATTCAGGATTCACTGAGTCATCTATGTAAACTGATTGAGATTCATTGAGTCATTCTTTTGGATCGATTCAGGATTCACTGAGTCATCTATGTAAACAGATTCAGAATTCACTGAGTCATTCTTTTGGATTGATTCAGGATTCACTGAGTCATCTATGAAAACAGATTCAGAATTCACTGAGTCATTCTTTTGGATTGATTCGGGATTCACTGAGTCATCTATGTAAACTGATTCAAAGTCATTCTTATGGATTGATTCAGGAATCACTGAGTCATCTATGTAAATTGATTCAGGATTCACTGAGTGGCTCATATGGATTGATTCAGGATTCTCTGAGTCATTCTTATGGATTGATTCAGGATTCTCTGAGTAATTTTTATGGATTGAATCAGGATTCTCTGAGTCGCTCATATGAATTAATTCCGAATTCACCGAGTCATTCTTCTGGATTGATTCAGGATTCTCTGAGTCATTCTTCTGGATTGATTCAGGATTCAC
The DNA here is from genome assembly GCA_026230005.1 of Gila orcuttii. NCBI lineage: Eukaryota > Metazoa > Chordata > Actinopteri > Cypriniformes > Leuciscidae > Gila > Gila orcuttii. The sequence continues at coordinate 2,121,119 of JAPDVR010000002.1, read as the reverse complement.
TGAGTCATTCATAAGGAGGACTGACAGTGGTTCACAGTGAGATGAGGCGAGTGTGTCGTTGACAGTGAGACGGGGCGAGTGTGTCGTTGACAGTGAGACGGGGCGAGTGTGTACCTGACAGCCGTCGTGCGTGGGCTGGATGTAGTGTGTGTTCTGCCGCGTCAGCTCCTCCCCGTGTCCGCCTCTGAAGCGTAGTGCGTGTGTGTAGCTGAGGGAGGCGCTGTCGAGCCAGCCGGCCGAGTTCTGGCACACGTACGTGAAGCTCTGGTGGGCCGTGGCGCTCAGGAGCTTCAGAAAGCCCAGCTGAACCACATGAACGGGGTTTCCGTCCACATCCACATATGAAAACTACACGAGGCAGACAGACAGAGTGTGAATGAAGTGACAGAGGCTCAAGATAACACAGTAACACAATAATGAATGACCTGTGAGCCCTTCTTGAACTGGCTGAACCAGGTTCCTGGTTTCTCTTTGCTCCATGAAGCCATTTTGACCTGTGCACAATAAACATCATTCACACGTCACTTTATTTCTGATGACACGTGGCAGATATAAAAGCTTAAGGTATTCATCTAAACCAATGCTTCTGCTGTAGAAGTCCAGGTTCACATCATAACTTCATCCAAACTCTATTATTTTCCAGGTGTAGTGTGATTGAAGATCTCACCGCCTGTATGCTGCTGTGTGGCTGGAGACACGTTTCACCTTCTGCTGTGAAGTTGCAGAACACCTTAAACGCGTCTCTATGGCAACCCTGGTTGGGGTCAATCCAGTAAACACCTGAGGTCAAAAGTCATCAGAGAAATCAGAATGGGACTGAGAACGCAGTGAAAAACATTCCCCAGCACTGGATCGAGTGCGCACTGGATCCCGTACCGTCGGGATACTCGGGGTGGCACATCCACAGCTCTTTGCAGGTGCGTGCGGGACTGTGGAAGGTTCCCAGCGGAGTTCTGAGTCCCTCCACATCAGTCCTCATGGATGACAGAGAAGCGAACACCTCCTCCATGTCCTTCTCCTCCCCCTGAGCCTCCTCGTCCTGCATCTCTCCGTCCTCCACAGCAGCTCCGTCCACTTCCGAATGTCTCCTCCTCTTCCCGTGGCCGTCCAGTCCCGGAGGAGGCACCATTCCCACCGCAGGAGAACCCTGGACAGAGACGCTTGTTCTGTTAATGCTCCCTCTGCCAATTATTCATCCTAAAAACATGGGGACTGGAGACTCACCGGGGGACCTGGGGGTCCAGCAGGACCGGTATCTCCTCTGGGTCCAATAGGGCCCTTAAATAAACCACATCACATTATTCAGTATTCGCTGGTGTTCATGCGCTCACAGACTGTTAGAACATGCTCACTCTCGCTTTCCAGACTCTTCACCCTCTCTGTTCCAGTGCGGTGGAAGGAGCTCTGTGACGAATTGCTTTTGTCCCTTTATTTTAAGTTGCTTTGAATAGTCGCGTTTCCACTGTGGGGCCAGTGTGAGCAGGGCTTTAAACGGGCCGGGCGGGGCTAATAGCCTCGAGTCTGGAGCCCCGAGCCCAAAACCTGCTGTGTTTCCACTGTGGGGCCAGTGTGAATAGGGCTTCACTAAAACACACCCGTAACACACGTCTCTGGAACAACGTCACACAAACACATCATTTCACCAACAAATGGAAGTTTTATCAGAAAACTAATCGGAATTCACAAAGAGAAGTTATTCAAACATGAAAGCGAGTTTTGAGCTAAAATGATGTTAAAAGTCTTTAATGCTGATGTTAGCTGGTATAGAATCATCCGGTGCTGGCGTCCCCAGACTCAGGTGAACTCTGACTCTGTTTGTAACCACTTCGTAACCCGAGCTGGCCCGGTTTGGACCAAGGTATTCAGCGGGCCAGAAACCCCTGGCCGTTGGCCCCGTCAAGGCCCGATCCAGCCCCGGAAGTGACAGTGGAAACGCGGCTAATAAAGGCATCCGTTAAATTCATGCATATAAATGGTGGAGAACTCAGCCGCATGCTAACACTCTTATGCAAATAGATGTCAAAACATGATCAGAGTGAAATCACACAAATGAGATGAAATTCGGCGTGTGTCACCTGGCTTCCTTTAGATCCTTTCTGTCCCATGGATCCCTGAAACACAGCGATACAGACAGAAGCTGTGACACATTTACATTACATTTACATTTTACATTTATTAATTTAGCTGACGCTTTTATCCAAAGCGACTTACAATTGCTATGTATGTCAGAGGTCGCACGCCTCTGGAGCAATTAGGGGTTAAGTGTCTTGCTCAGGGACACATTGGTGTCTCACAGTGGATTCGAACCCGGGTCTCTCACACCAAAGGCATGTGTCTTATCCACTGCGCCATCACCACCCCACCAGAACAAACCCGAACGCATACAGAACGGCCTGATGGGTCTGAAAATTAGACTTACAGACAGTCCCGGTGGTCCCGGTGGTCCATTGAGTCCTGGAGGTCCAACTGGACCCTGTCAGCAGAGACACAGTGAAATCGTCTTCTTGTACGCGTTTGTTAATGTGTGTATATTAGTGTGTGTTCACCTCCTCTCCTTTGGTTCCCTGCGGCCCCTGGTTTCCCGGCAGTCCTCGATCACCTTTCTCTCCAAACTCACCCGGCGGCCCAATCAAACCAATCAGACCGCCATGACCCTGAAGCACACACACACACACAGATATAAGCACACGTGTATTTCCAGTGTGTGTGCGTGTGTGTATATGAGATGACGTACCTTCTCTCCTTTCCTGCCCGGATCTCCCTTCAGTCCTGCCAGTCCAGCGGGGCCCTGTACACGTGCAATGACATCATCAGTCTGACATCATATTAAAGATCAGCGCATGAGGAGTGATTAATAACGCGTTACCATCGGCCCCGGGGGTCCCGATTGACCTGGGGGTCCGTTCAGCCCTTGTTCTCCCTACAGCAGAGAGAGAGAATGTGAACATGCATTCAGATAATAGATATTTTCTGCTGACATTAAGGATATTACTGGATTATAAGGCTAATTATAAACTCATGACTTCATCACATGTTCCTCATGAAACTGCAGTGTCACGTGGGTTTGAGTAGAGAAAGTTAAACATGAGTCTGTAATAAACCAGGAGAGCAGCTCACCGCTGGTCCAGGGATTCCTGGAAGCCCCTGAGGTCCGGCCTTCCCAGAGTTCCCCTGACCGCCCACCGGCCCCGGCTTTCCCATGAGGCCCTCGTATCCTGGGGCTCCCTGAACACGGACAGAGATCCAGTGTCAACAATTCAAGTGAATGTGAAGGACAACAGGAGTAACATTAGTTCCCTAGAACATCCTCTCAGATCTCACTCAAGAGTTTACTAGAACTGAGTGTTTGCTTCTGTTCTCAGTTGAAACGGTGTCGTTTCTTTATTCTAAAGCTGCTGTAAAACCAAAACCATATATATTCCATTAATTTCCTATTATCACTGTAAAGCTGCTTTGAAACAATCTATATTGTTAAAAGCGCTATATAAAAGGTGACTTGACTTAGTTTCATACTCAGGGATTCCCTGCTGATTCAACATTATTTTTTAAAAATATTTTTTTTATTGTGATAGGACAGTATAGAGTGGACAGGAAGCGAGGTGGGAGAGAGAGAGAGAAAGAGAGAGAGAGGACGGGATCGGGAAAGGTCCTCAAGCCGGGATTCAAACTCGGATCGCCCGAAGCACAACAGAGCTATATGTCGGTGCTGCCCACGAGGCTATCAGCGCCGACCAACACGCTCAACTGGGCGAAAATCCACAGACGGGGTCCGACTAGTGCAGAACACACCACAAAAACAATGACACTGGCCGACAAATGACTGTCGGTTTAGTGTGTCACTGCTTTTACACCACTTGACCAATGAGATCTCACTGTGGGCGGGACTTACCCAGTGTGACAGAAGCTGTGAATGAAGCCTCAGTGATTTATCCTCTAGTTCAGATGCAGTGTGTCTGTGTTTCTAACTGATTGTCTCACCTTGTCTCCTTTCAGGCCCGGCCGCCCCTCTTTCCCAGCAGGACCCAAGTGACCCTAATCGAGGATACACACGCATATAAACACGCAAAGCTCCACAAGTACACAAACACAGTTGAATCATGTAGTGCTTGAGCTGATCGATCACAAACACACACTCACCCTGCGTCCCGGTCTTCCTGGAGGTCCTGGTTCTCCAGAGGCTCCTGGAGGGCCCTAATCACCAGAGCAATGAGTTGAAACCAGAGGTACTATCATTAACTAAGACTATATCTGAAACTTATTTGACATAATATTAGTGCTGGGCAATGATTAATCGCATCCAAAATAAAAGTTTGTGTTTAGATAATATATATGTGTGTACTGTGTATAACTATTTTTTTATATATAGATACACATACATGCATGTATATATTTAAGAAAAAATTGTTATTTATAGATTCAATATTTATATATGATATAAATTATGTATGTATATATTTATATATATATACAGTATATACCAATATGCAAATATTTCTTAAATATATACATGCATGTGTTTGTTTTTATATATACAAAATAATCATACACACATATATTATCTAAACACAAACTTTTATTTTAGATGCGATTAATCGCGATTAATCGTTGCCCAGCACAAGTAAATATAGAACAGACTCACAGATTTCCCAGGATCCCCGTGATCT
>JAPDVR010000002.1:2066455-2111455 GCA_026230005.1 Gila orcuttii | reverse complement strand
CCTCCTCAAACACACTCACCGGTGCTCCCGGCTGGCCCTCGGGCCCCTGAGTGCCGGCTGGACCTGCGGGCCCCTGAGAGCAGAACAAGCTGATCATTAGTAGCAGTGTGTGTGTGTGTGTGTGTTTCAGTATTTCAACCACTCACTGATTCTCCTTTGTCTCCTTTACTGCCTTTCTGTCCTGGAGCTCCTGTTTCCCCCTGACAAACACACAAACACACCAAAGTTAAAACATCAAGCAATGAATAAATATAGATTTCGAAAACATGAGCGGTGTTTGCCTGTGAAAACATAATGGTACGGTGTACATTTTAGGACATCCTCAGACCTCAGACATATGAAGACAAGGCATCATGCCTCAGACTAAAAGGCTCAATCACTGGACAAAACGCCATCGCGTCTCAGACTGAAAAGCTTCAGGTCTCAGGAAAAACAATGTCAGGTGTCAGGTCTCATACAATTAGGCATCAGACAAAACAGCCTTAGACAAAAAGGCATCAGACATACAGTCATGGTCAGAATTAATGGCACCCCTGGTAAATATGATCAAAACTGGCTGTAAAAAATAAATCTGCATCGTTTATCCTTTTGATCTTTCATTCAAATAATTTGCAAAAATCTAACCTTTCATTGAAGTAAATGAATTGAAAGTGGGGTGGAAATTACATTATGAAATAAATGTTTTTCTACAAAACACGTTGGCCACAAATATTGGCACCCTTTTATTAAATATTTTTTGCAATCTCCTTTAGACAAGATAACAACTCTGAGTCTTCTCCTATAATGCCTGATGAGTTTGGAGAACACCTGACCAGAGATCAGAGATCATTCCTCCATACAGAATCTCTCCAGATCCTGCAGATTCCCAGATCCATGTTGGTGCTTCTTCTCTTCAGTTCACTCCACTCATCAGGTCAGGGAACTGGGACGGTCATGGCAGAAGCTTCATTTTGTGCTCTCTAACACATTTTTGTGTTGATTTTGATGTGTGTTTTGGATCGTTGTCTTGATGGAAGATCCAGCCATGGCCCATTATAAGATTTCTAGCAGAAGCCGTCAGGTTTTGATTTTTTATCTGTTGATATTTGATAGAATCCACGATGCCATGTATCTGAACAAGAAGTCCAGGACCTCCAGCAGAAAAATATGCCCACAACATTAAAGATCCAGCGGTATATTAAATTGTACACATGGGGTACTCTTTATCCTTGTGTGCACCAAACCCATCTAGCGTGTTCGCTGCCAAAAAGCTCTTTTTTTAGTTTCATCTGACCACAGAAGCCTGTGCCGTTTGAAGATCCAGTCGTGTCTGACAACTGAATTTGTTTGTTTTTTTTTGTTTGTTTTTGGATGAGCGAGGACGATTTTTCTTGAAACCCTCCCAAACAACATGAGGTGGTGTAGGTTTTTTTGTAATTTTTTTTTTTTTGGCTTTTTGACCCCCAAGACTCAACTAATCTCTGCAATTCTCCATCTGTGACCCTTGAAGAGTCTTTGGCCACTCAAACTCTCCTCCTCACCGTGCATTAAGGCAATATAGACACACGTCCTCTTCCTGGTAGATTCGTAACATCTTTAGTTGATTGGAACTTCTTAATTATTGCCCTGATGGTCAAAATGGGGATTTTCAATTCTTTAGCTATTTTCTTACAGCCACGTTCTATTTTGTGATGGTCAACAATCTTTTGATGCAGATCAGAACTATATTCTTTGGTTTTACTCATTGTGATGAATGATTAAGGGGATTTGGCATTTGTGTTTCCTCATATTGAAACTCGTGTGAAACAAGAAGTCATGGCTGGACAATGTCATGTTCCTAGTCACCTTGGTGTGCTAAAAATTGTAAATATTAATGGGAATATACTTCAGACATATTTTACTCGTAAAAAAATTATAGGGGTGCCAATAATTGTAGCCAACGTGTTTTGGAGAAAATCATTTATTTAATAACGTGATTTCCCCCCACTTTCAATTCTTTTACTTCAATGAAAGGTTAGAATTTTGCAAATTTTTTGAATGAAAGATCAAAAGGAAAATGCAGATTTATTTTTTACAGCCAGTTTTGATCATATTTACCAGGGGTGCCATTAATTCTGACCATGACTGTAAAGGCATCGGACGAAACGGCATCAGACGAAACAGCCTCAGACAAAAAGGCATCATCTATAAGGCATCAGCTATAAGGCATCATCTATAAGGCATCAGCTATAAGGCATCAGCTATAGAGCATCAGCTATAAGGCATCATCTATAAGGCATCAGCTATAAGGCATCAGCTATAGAGCTTCAGCTATAAGGCATCATCTATAAGGCATCAGCTATAAGGCATCAGCTATAAGGCATCATCTATAAGGCATCATCTATAAGGCATCAGCTATAAGGCATCAGCTATAAGGCATCAGCTATAAGGCATCATCTATAAGGCATCATCTATAAGACATCATCTATAAGGCATCAGCTATAAGGCATCAGCATCAGCTATAAGGCATCATCTATAAGGCATCAGCTATAAGGCATCAGCTATAAGGCATCATCTATAAGGCATCATCTATAAGGCATCAGCTATAAGGCATCAGCTATAAGGCATCAGCTATAAGGCATCAGCTATAAGGCATCATCTATAAGACATCAGCTATAAGACATCAGCTATAAGGCATCAGCTATAAGGCATCAGCTATAGAGCATCAGCTATAAGGCATCATCTATAAGGCATCAGCTATAAGGCATCAGCTACTAAGGCATCATCTATAAGACATCAGCTATAAGGCATCAGCTATAAGGCATCAGCTATAAGGCATCAGCTATAGAGCATCAGCTATAAGGCATCATCTATAAGGCATCATCTATAAGGCATCAGCTATAAGGCATCAGCTATAAGGCATCAGCTATAAGGCATCATCTATAAGGCATCAGCTATAAGGCATCAGCTATAAGGCATCATCTATAAGGCATCAGCTATAAGGCATCATCTATAAGGCATCATCTATAAGGCATCATCTATAAGGCATCAGCTATAAGGCATCAGCTATAAGGCATCAGCTATAAGGCATCAGCTATAAGGCATCAGCTATAAGGCATCAGCTATAAGGCATCATCTATAAGGCATCAGCTATAAGGCATCAGCTATAAGGCATCATCTATAAGGCATCAGCTATAAGGCATCAGCTATAAGGCATCATCTATAAGGCATCAGCTACAGCTATAAGGCACCATCTATAAGGCATCATCTATAAGGCATCAGCTATAAGGCATCAGCTATAAGGCATCGGGCGAAACGGGCTCAGGTGGAGTTTAGAGGTTTGAGTCAATTCCTCCATGGGCTTTGGGCTTTATTCGTGCCCAGGAGAGGTGCACCATGCCTGGGATAGCCATTCAGAAAATCAGCCTGTCTTTTCCTGGAGGTTTCACACCAGGGTGGAGATTGAACTCTCTCCCCAGCCAGAGTGCACCCTCTTAGGCCTGGATCACTGCCTTGAAGGCCCTGGAGGTTTGAACCCAGTGCAACTTTTTGGACTTTGTCATTTTTACAACTAGTGCCAGTGATGATTGAGTTAACTAACAATACAACAAAAAGTCCATTCTAGATTACAAACATCATCTCTACTAAGCACACGAGCATACGCCCTCATCACCTTATCTCCATCCTCCCCCGGGGGTCCTGCAGGGCCCGCGGCTCCTGGCAATCCCACTGGCCCCTGCTCACCATCCTGCCCCGCGGGTCCAATCAGACCCTTCTCTCCCTGTACACAAACACACCGTTACACACACACACACGGGTCATCGGCTGAGATTTATCATTGCATGTGCGTAGGGGCATGTCTTACTGGCTCTCCCTTCTCTCCCATTGGTCCAGGCCCACCGATGGTTCCAGGTCGACCAGGCTGACCAATGGCACCAGCCAATCCTGAGGGGCCCCTTTCCCCTGTGGGCCCCTGGGAAGAGACACACATATTTGTGAATTAATAAGTTAATATACTTTCTACATACAGTCGACACTAGATATAATTTTTGATATTTTTTTATTAGTTGGTGCAGGACTCTATAGTTCATTTATGTAAGTAAGGAGAGTAAAATAAAGTAAACTGTGACATATTATACCCAAAAATTCTGACAGATATTCAACATAATTCATGTGTGAGAGTCTAACAGAAGGACGGACAAAACCTGTGAAATATCAACAGATTTAATAACTCTGAGTTCTTGTCATATTTTATTAGCATTTTCTAAACTATAGTGAATAAACTGTGATAATGTGGGAAATGTTGAAGGAGTCTGAATAAGTTTTGGTTTGACTGTATATATAACTGAGTGTGAAAAATCAGTCTAGAACATCTCCAGGTCATAAGCCCTCTGTGTTTTTGTGAGATTACTGAACGAGGTCACATACAGAAGGTCCAGGGGGCCCGATCGGCCCCGCCCCGCCCTTTAATCCAACCGGCCCCTAAACAAGAGACCACAGGTCACATGACAACACTGGCCAATCAGAAGCAGTCATATAACAACATAAAGAAGCACTGGCAACAATCATAAAGCAGGCGGATACAGTATTGTTACCATGGCACCCGGCGCTCCACGACTTCCGCGGAAACCCTTCAGACCCGCTGGACCGTTCTTTCCTGAAGTTCCCGGACCTCCAGGGTCGCCCTGATGACCGAACACATGCATGTTATGATGAGATGATGACAGAAACGAAGGAAAGCGCAGACAGAAGGAAGTGTGATCATTGATGAGGAGGATTGTCTCACCTTTGCTCCCTCTTTCCCAGCGGCTCCGGGTAAACCTTGCTCTCCGGCTGGTCCTGCGGAGCCCGGGTGTCCTCTCTCTCCCATCGGTCCGGTTTCTCCCGTATTACCCTGGAAACAAAGTCACAACCAGTGGGAACAACAGCTGTGGTCATTAGTTTAAACAAAAAACAAAAAAACAAGAGTCCAGCCAGTTATGAAGACTTCTTAAAGGATCCCTGAGCGATGAACTCACCTGCGGCCCAACGACACCGGAGGGTCCCGGAGGACCCGTCTTTCCTTGGAAACCCTGGCGGGAACCAAAACGTCCAACACCAGATCAACAACAGACCATCAAAATATCAGATACTTGTTATTAAATAATTACATGCATTGCATGCATGCAATGCATTTGAATGTGGTTTTAAACCGTTTAAGCACAAGAAGATCGAGAACTCTTTTGTGTCTTCTTGCGCTTGAACGGACAAATACACACAAATGTATGTCAAATCACAGTTGAATATGTCGTAAGTGATCATAAACGCACGTGTAACAGTATATTAGATCCTGCATTCGGTCTTAAAGTGACAGTAGCCTAATAAACCTGTTGCCGTCAGTGTTATTACTGTTAATCAGAGAACAAAAGAAAATCACTGCTCTCGACTGAATAACTTTAGTAGCTTTAACAAGGATTCATCTATATTTTATTTATAAAAAGAAAACCATGCAGTGTTATTTTACATTTCTTTAGTTGTATTTATTTGTGCTATTGCTAATTTGCTTATTGTATTTATTGTATTACTGACTGTTTACTTGTCTTTAAAAATATTTGAAATTTATATTAGTTAGTCTAGTTTATTAGTTAGTTGTTCTTCAGGCTGCTGATTTTAGTGTATCATGGTATTTAGCTGCAACAGAATGTTTTGCAAAAAGACAGAAGAAACACTTATTTTTTTACCATATTGGAATGGAAACTAGGAATCGATAAGAATCAGAATCGATAAGCAGAATCGGAATTACTAAAATTTAAATGCTAAAATCCCAACCCAAATCAAAACAGCAAATAAAGGCCACATATTTGTAATAATTTGAATGTACATTTTCATTAACATGTGAGTATATTGCTGATACATTTAGTATTTGATTAAACTAAATTAAAGATTATAGATCCTTAGCGTTCATTCATTCAGCTGAAGTTTTTCTGGTTCAATGGAACAAAACCACAGTCTTCATTTGTAAAGATTTTCATGATGTAGATAACGAGTCACAAAGTTGGTCACAAAGCATATTTTCTGCAATCATCAACAAGCCAAAAATCCAATTGGGATTTTAGTCGAAGGAACCAAAATACATCATGGCTGAATCCAAAATCGCCCCCTAAACCCTCATTAGTCCACTAATACTGTTAAGTCCACTAGTATTAGTCCACTAATACTGCCGTTAAGCGTGCATCGGTTGTACACTCATTATAGATGTGCATTGTGGGATAAATTGAGTGCACTCAATAAAGTCCACTATGGTTTCGGACACCACAAATAACGTCCTGTTTGAGGGTATAGGGGTGATCTCGGATTCAGACCATGGCTTCTACAGTTTCCACAAGCCTGAGTGTAGATGCTGCCAGACTCACCGGCTCCCCCCGCTGGCCTGGATGACCCGGCAGCCCGTCCTTCCCACCAGCCCCCTGCAAACGGGAAGATGTTGAGAATACTGTGTGTGTCGTATTATCATATGACGTGAAGATGAGGGTCACTCACGTTGGGTCCTTTGGGGCCCATCTCACCTACACGTCCATTAGGTCCTTGTGGTCCCTGCGGTATTTGAGCACATGCATTAATCAAGTCACATGATCAATGACACTCATTTACTTGCATTTGATTAATTTTATTAAATCCTAATTGTGTTAATTTCCAGGTTTCACTTCAGTTTGGACATTTGAAGATGCGTGTGACACTATCTTACTCTCTCTCCTGAGGGCCCCGGGGGGCCGTCATGTCCCGAAGACCCCTAGAACAGAGACGTCATCCCTTTACAGTCATTTCAACACAACAACATGAACAGAGTGCATCAGAATAGACTCATAATCACAGTGATGACGGTAACACAGAAAAGTGTTTGGCTTCAGCTCATTATTATGTTGTATTATAGAGCTGATACGACCTCTGACCTTGTCTCCTGATTTCCCAGTGGGTCCTCTAGCACCCCTCCCTCCTCGAGCACCCTGATAACACACACACACACACACATTAGTGAAGCTGGATGTGACTCGAGCTGGATGCTGATAATCCTCAGTGTGGACGGAGACACTCACATTGGGTCCCCTCTGACCCGCGACCCCTGCAGGACCCGGTGGACCCTGAGGAACACAGTATGCTCACATCAGTGCACGTTTACATACTTGAGTGTTTTGTGAAGTGTTTTTATGATAGTGGTGTTTTCAGTGACCTTCTTCCCCTTTTCTCCTGGAACTCCGACAGGACCAGGAAAGCCATCCGCACCCTGAGAAGAAAGCAGCACAAGACCAGCAGTTATTCTCCACACGACTCGAATCTTCATCGGTCATCATCAGCTCGAGTTCCCTTCACCTTCAGGCCTTGACGTCCCGGGTAACCTGGCAAACCGGGAACACCCAGCTTCCCCTGCGAGGAGAGGGATGAAATCAGAAGGAAAATATTAGAGAAAAAAAAGAAAAAATGAGAGTGCGAAAAGGGTGATTGATACAATATAATTTTTTCATTCTATTACAACTAGGGTTGGGAATCGAAAATCGATTCCAATTCTGGAATCTAATACTTGAGTTCAGGAATCGGATACTTGTTATAAAATCAAAATTTCGATCCCTCTTATCGATTCCTTTGTTAGCATTTCTATATGAGTTTAAAGCATTGAAGCGCGAGAGACTCTGTTTTCTGTGTTCATGTGTATCAGTATACTGGATCCGTGCAGCTCTTAAAGTGACAGCCGCCTAATATTCCTGCCGTCTCTATAATAACACTAATCAAACAACACAAGACAAAGACTCGTTCTTGACTGAATAACTTTCGTAACTATATTTGTAATGTATATTTTATTTATAAAGTGCAGTGTTATTTTACGTTTGATTACAGTTTCTGTATCTGAATACCTGAAAATCTTAAAACGCTGTTTATTTAAATCGTATCTTTCTTCAGTTGTATCTATTTGTTGCAATTTTATTTGTTATTTTTAAATTTAATTTAATTTAATATAATTCTTTTTTTTTTTTATTACTGAGTGTTTACTTGTCTTTAATAATGCTTTATATTTATATTAGTTAGGCTTGTTGTTTTTCTATGGTGTTTTTAAACCACAGGCAAACGTTCCTTGTATTAGTGTTCTTTAGCCTGTTGATTTCTGTTCTTAATATTCAGCTACAATTAAATGTTTTTGCAATAACAATAAATGGAATGATATCTAAAGTTTAAAAAAAAAAAACTTACTGGAATTCAAATTTGGAATCGATAAAATACAAACGATACCCAACCCTTTTTACAACTAATATTGTATATAAAGAACACATCTACAGCCAATAAAACATCACAACACACCTCACTTATAATAATATTATATTATAATAATAATAATATTGATGATGATGTATCAGACTCCTTCACCTTTTCTCCAGCGATGCCCGAGGGCCCGGATTCACCCAAGGGGCCACTCTGTCCTTTGGGGCCCTCGGGGCCGTCCTCACCACGCATCCCGGGGACACCGGAGTCTCCCTGACACACACAGCATACTTTAGTGTGTAGGAGCGTGAGTTTGTGTGTTTCATTCGTGTGTATGTGTGTGAGTTTGTGTTTCATTAGTGTGTTTGTGTGTGAGTTTGTGTTTCATTAGTGTGTTTGTGTGTGAGTTTGTGTTTCATTAGTGTGTATGTGAGTGAGTTTGTGTGTTTCATTAGTGTGTATGTGCGTGAGTTTGTTTCATTAGTGTGTATGTGAGTGAGTTTGTGTGTTTCATTAGTGTGTATGTGCGTGAGTTTGTGTGTTTCATTAGTGTGTTTGTGTGTGAGTTTGTTTCATTTGTGTGTATGTGAGTGAGTTTGTGTGTTTCATTAGTGTGCATGTGCATGAGTATGTGTGTTTCATTAGTGTGTATGTGCGTGAGTCTGTGCGTTTCATTAGTGTGTATGTGTGTGAGTTTGTGTGTTTCATTAGTGTGTATGTGCGTGAGTTTGTGTTTCATTAGTGTGTATGTGTGTGAGTTTGTGTGTTTCAGTGTGTATGTGCGTGAGTTTGTGTGTTTCATTAGTGTGTATGTGTGTGAGTTTGTGTGTTTCAGTGTGTATGTGCGTGAGTTTGTGTATGTGCGTGAGTTTGTGTTTCATTAGTGTGTATGAGCGTGAGTTTGTGTGTTTCATTAGTGTGTATGTGTGTGAGTTTGTGTTTCATTAGTGTGTTTGTGTGTGAGTTTGTGTGTTTCATTAGTGTGTTTGTGTGTGAGTTTGTTTCATTTGTGTGTATGTGAGTGAGTTTGTGTGTTTCATTAGTGTGCATGTGCATGAGTTTGTGCGTTTCATTAGTGTGTATGTGTGTGAGTTTGTGTGTTTCATTAGTGTGTTTGTGTGTGAGTTTGTTTCATTTGTGTGTATGTGAGTGAGTTTGTGTGTTTCATTAGTGTGTATGTGTGTGAGTTTGTGTGTTTCATTAGTGTGTTTGTGTGTGAGTTTGTTTCATTTGTGTGTATGTGAGTGAGTTTGTGTGTTTCATTAGTGTGTATGTGTGTGAGTTTGTGTGTTTCATTAGTGTGTTTGTGTGTGAGTTTGTTTCATTTGTGTGTATGTGAGTGAGTTTGTGTGTTTCATTAGTGTGTATGTGTGTGAGTTTGTGTGTTTCATTAGTGTGTTTGTGTGTGAGTTTGTTTCATTTGTGTGTATGTGAGTGAGTTTGTGTGTTTCATTAGTGTGTATGTGCGTGAGTTTGTGCGTTTCATTAGTGTGTATGTGTGTGAGTTTGTGTGTTTCATTAGTGTGTATGTGTGTGAGTTTGTGTGTTTCAGTGTGTATGTGCGTGAGTTTGTGTATGTGCGTGAGTTTGTGTTTCATTAGTGTGTATGAGCGTGAGTTTGTGTGTTTCATTAGTGTGTATGTGTGTGAGTTTGTGTTTCATTAGTGTGTTTGTGTGTGAGTTTGTGTTTCATTAGTGTGTTTGTGTGTGAGTTTGTGTTTCATTAGTGTGTTTGTGTGTGAGTTTGTTTCATTAGTGTGTATGTGTGTGAGTTTGTGTTTCATTAGTGTGTTTGTGTGTGAGTTTGTGTGTGAGTTTGTGTTTCATTAGTGTGTATGTGCGTGAGTATGTGTGTTTCATTAGTGTGCATGTGCGTGAGTTTGTTTCATTAGTGTGTATGTGTGTGAGTTTGTGTGTTTCAGTGTGTATGTGCGTGAGTTTGTTTCATTAGTGTGCATGTGCGTGAGTTTGTGTGTTTCATTAGTGTGTATGTGTGTGAGTTTGTGTGTTTCATTAGTGTGTATGTGTGTGAGTTTGTGTGTTTCATTAGTGTGTATGTGTGTGAGTTTGTGTGTTTCATTAGTGTGTATGTGCGTGAGTTTGTGTGTTTCATTAGTGTGTATGTGTGTGAGTTTGTGTGTTTCATTAGTGTGTATGTGTGTGAGTTTGTGTGTTTCATTAGTGTGTATGTGTGTGAGTTTGTGTGTTTCATTAGTGTGTATGTGTGTGAGTTTGTGTGTTTCATTAGTGTGTATGTGTGTGAGTTTGTGTGTTTCATTAGTGTGCATGTGCGTGAGTTTGTGTGTTTCATTAGTGTGTATGTGTGTGAGTTTGTGTTTCATTAGTGTGTTTGTGTGTGAGTTTGTGTGTTTCATTAGTGTGTTTGTGTGTGAGTTTGTTTCATTTGTGTGTATGTGAGTGAGTTTGTGTGTTTCATTAGTGTGCATGTGCATGAGTATGTGTGTTTCATTAGTGTGTATGTGCGTGAGTTTGTGCGTTTCATTAGTGTGTATGTGTGTGAGTTTGTGTGTTTCATTAGTGTGTATGTGTGTGAGTTTGTGTGTTTCAGTGTGTATGTGCGTGAGTTTGTGTATGTGCGTGAGTTTGTGTTTCATTAGTGTGTATGAGCGTGAGTTTGTGTGTTTCATTAGTGTGTATGTGTGTGAGTTTGTGTTTCATTAGTGTGTTTGTGTGTGAGTTTGTGTTTCATTAGTGTGTTTGTGTGTGAGTTTGTGTTTCATTAGTGTGTTTGTGTGTGAGTTTGTTTCATTAGTGTGGATGTGTGTGAGTTTGTGTTTCATTAGTGTGTTTGTGTGTGAGTTTGTGTTTCATTAGTGTGTTTGTGTGTGAGTTTGTGTTTCATTAGTGTGTATGTGCGTGAGTATGTGTGTTTCATTAGTGTGCATGTGCGTGAGTTTGTTTCATTAGTGTGTATGTGTGTGAGTTTGTGTGTTTCAGTGTGTATGTGCGTGAGTTTGTTTCATTAGTGTGCATGTGCGTGAGTTTGTGTGTTTCATTAGTGTGTATGTGTGTGAGTTTGTGTGTTTCATTAGTGTGTATGTGTGTGAGTTTGTGTGTTTCATTAGTGTGTATGTGCGTTTCATTAGTGTGTATGTGTGTGAGTTTGTGTTTCATTAGTGTGTATGTGTGTGAGTTTGTGTGTTTCATTAGTGTGTATGTGCGTTTCATTAGTGTGTATGTGTGTGAGTTTGTGTTTCATTAGTGTGTATGTGTGTTTCATTAGTGTGTATGTGTGTGAGTTTGTGTGTTTCATTAGTGTGTATGTGCGTGAGTTTGTGTGTTTCATTAGTGTGTATGTGTGTGAGTTTGTGTGTTTCATTAGTGTGTATGTGTGTGAGTTTGTGTATTTCATTAGTGTGTATGTGCGTTTCATTAGTGTGTATGTGTGTGAGTTTGTGTGTTTCATTAGTGTGTATGTGCGTGAGTTTGTGTGTTTCATTAGTGTGTATGTGCGTGACTTTGTGTGTTTCATTAGTGTGTATGTGTGTGAGTTTGTGTTTCATTAGTGTGTATGTGCGTGAGTTTGTGTGTTTCATTAGTGTGTATGTGTGTGAGTTTGTGTTTCATTAGTGTGTATGTGCGTGAGTTTGTGTGTTTCATTAGTGTGTATGTGTGTGAGTTTGTGTTTCATTAGTGTGTATGTGCGTGAGTTTGTGTGTTTCATTAGTGTGTATGTGCGTGAGTTTGTGTGTTCCATTAGTGTGTATGTGCGTGAGTTTGTGTGTTTCATTAGTGTGTATGTGCGTGAGTTTGTGTGTTTCATTAGTGTGTATGTGTGTGAGTTTGTGTGTTTCATTAGTGTGTATGTGCGTGAGTTTGTGTGTTTCATTAGTGTGTATGTGCGTGACTTTGTGTGTTTCATTAGTGTGTATGTGTGTGAGTTTGTGTTTCATTAGTGTGTATGTGCGTGAGTTTGTGTGTTTCATTAGTGTGTATGTGAGTGAGTTTGTGTGTTTCATTAGTGTGTATGTGCGTGAGTTTGTGTGTTTCATTAGTGTGTATGTGCGTGACTTTGTGTTTCATTAGTGTGTATGTGTGTGAGTTTGTGTTTCATTAGTGTGTATGTGCGTGAGTTTGTGTGTTTCATTAGTGTGTATGTGAGTGAGTTTGTGTGTTTCATTAGTGTGTATGTGTGTGAGTTTGTGTTTCATTAGTGTGTATGTGCGTGAGTTTGTGTGTTTCATTAGTGTGTATGTGTGTGAGTTTGTGTTTCATTAGTGTGTATGTGCGTGAGTTTGTGTGTTTCATTAGTGTGTATGTGCGTGAGTTTGTGTGTTTCATTAGTGTGTATGTGCGTGAGTTTGTGTGTTTCATTAGTGTGTATGTGCGTGAGTTTGTGTGTTTCATTAGTGTGTATGTGCGTGAGTTTGTGTGTTTCATTAGTGTGTATGTGCGTGAGTTTGTGTGTTTCATTAGTGTGTATGTGCGTGACTTTGTGTGTTTCATTAGTGTGTATGTGTGTGAGTTTGTGTTTCATTAGTGTGTATGTGCGTGAGTTTGTGTGTTTCATTAGTGTGTATGTGAGTGAGTTTGTGTGTTTCATTAGTGTGTATGTGAGTGAGTTTGTGTGTTTCATTAGTGTGTATGTGCGTGAGTTTGTGTGTTTCATTAGTGTGTATGTGAGTGAGTTTGTGTGTTTCATTAGTGTGTATGTGCGTGAGTTTGTGTGTTTCATTAGTGTGTATGTGCGTGACTTTGTGTGTTTCATTAGTGTGTATGTGTGTGAGTTTGTGTTTCATTAGTGTGTATGTGCGTGAGTTTGTGTGTTTCATTAGTGTGTATGTGAGTGAGTTTGTGTGTTTCATTAGTGTGTATGTGAGTGAGTTTGTGTGTTTCATTAGTGTGTATGTGCGTGAGTTTGTGTGTTTCATTAGTGTGTATGTGAGTGAGTTTGTGTGTTTCATTAGTGTGTATGTGTGTGAGTTTGTGTTTCATTAGTGTGTATGTGCGTGAGTTTGTGTGTTTCATTAGTGTGTATGTGTGTGAGTTTGTGTTTCATTAGTGTGTATGTGCGTGAGTTTGTGTGTTTCATTAGTGTGTATGTGCGTGAGTTTGTGTGTTTCATTAGTGTGTATGTGCGTGAGTTTGTGTGTTTCATTAGTGTGTATGTGCGTGAGTTTGTGTGTTTCATTAGTGTGTATGTGTGTGAGTTTGTGTGTTTCATTAGTGTGTATGTGCGTGAGTTTGTGTGTTTCATTAGTGTGTATGTGCGTGACTTTGTGTGTTTCATTAGTGTGTATGTGTGTGAGTTTGTGTTTCATTAGTGTGTATGTGCGTGAGTTTGTGTGTTTCATTAGTGTGTATGTGAGTGAGTTTGTGTGTTTCATTAGTGTGTATGTGAGTGAGTTTGTGTGTTTCATTAGTGTGTATGTGAGTGAGTTTGTGTGTTTCATTAGTGTGTATGTGAGTGAGTTTGTGTGTTTCATTAGTGTGTATGTGAGTGAGTTTGTGTGTTTCATTAGTGTGTATGTGTGTGAGTTTGTGTGTTTCATTAGTGTGTATGTGCGTTTCATTAGTGTGTATGTGTGTGAGTTTGTGTGTTTCATTAGTGTGTTGTGTTGTGTGTCATTACAGTGTCTCCTTTAGAACCCATTTCTCCTTTTGCTCCAGGGAAACCGTCTTCACCCTGAACACAACATACACACATAACACACACAACATGTGATGAAAGACACGAGTTCTCTCGCAGAACACACTTCACGTGCTTCAGAAACCTCTGGAAAACATCTGATCACATCTAGACGGGAACATGAGATGTTATGATGTCTGGACATGCGGTGATCATTCGAGATGGGGATGTTGACGATGTCAGACTGAAATTATGAATTATTATGATAAGGGATGATCTCACCTTCTCTCCTTTACTGCCCTTCAGTCCTCTGAGCCCATCAGCACCCTAAAACACACACACACACACACACAGTCAATACACTTGGCCAAGCGTCACTTGCGGATAGACGAAAATGTGCAGCGAGGCGGATTAGCTGAGGTGACGTGACGCTAACAGACAGCAGACAAACGGCTAGTAGTGACATCAGCGGCAATCCACCTGTCACTCAAGTGGCCATGCCCTTAATTATGCACAACTTTAAGTCTTAATATAATGATGACGGATGAGTTATAAAAACATTCACCCCCTCACAGTCGTCATGAAGGGCAAAATTAGCTATATAGACCAAAAACACTTTTTGCACCAGGCTGTAAACATGTTTTTTTCTGCTGTAAAGTTGGGGATTTTAACATGTGGGTTTATGGGATTGACTCTCTTCTGCAGCCGGTCTCTAGTGGCCAGTTGATGAACTGCAGTTTATAGAGGTGTGATAGAAGAAGACATCAGTACTTTGACTCCTCTGGGTCCAGGATATCCCACAGGCCCCTGAACACCTGATGCCCCCTTCAGGAAACACACACAAGAACAATCAGGGATGTGAACACACACTAAGATGACATCACACACCCACACACACACACGCGTCTCTCACCGGCAGGCCCTTCTCTCCGGGCGACCCCTCTCGTCCTGGATGACCCTGTGTGTGCAGTGGCATCATGAGGAACAGCAGGAGCACTGATCAACAACACACACACACACACGTGTGACACACTCACCGGCGGGCCGTCCACTCCAGGCAAACCCTTCATTCCCTGCTTCCCCTGAGGACCCTGAGTCACACACACACACACACACACACACACACACACACCTGTTAAAGTCTTGCTTCACACTCAACATGGCATTTTCATACACGTGTTTAAGAGCAGCTACAGTTAGTCCTATAAGTCTGATGGTTAGGTGAGGGTTCATCTGGCATATTTTCTCCCTAAAAGCTTCCCACAGGAGTCAGTGTTAGAGATTCACTGTGTCAAAGAGCGGCACCTTTTCTCCTGGTAATCCGATCGCTCCCTGAGGACCAGGAAAACCCTGCAGGACAGAAGAGAGAGCGTCAAGAGTGTGTGTGAGTGTGTGTGTGAGTGTGAGTGTGTGTGTGTGTGTGTGTACCTGCAATCCCGGATTCCCCTGTTGTGTGCGTGTGTGAGTGTGTGTGTGTGTGTGTGTGTGTGTGAGTGCGAGAGTGTGTGTACCTGGAATCCCGGGTTCCCCTGTTGTGTGCGTGTGTGTGTGTGTGTGTGTGTGTGTGTGTGTGTGTGTGTGAGAGTGTGTGTACCTGGAATCCCGGGTTCCCCTGTTGTCCTGGAGCTCCAGGTTCTCCAGGCGGCCCCTGTGTGAAGAAGAGGAGAGGGTGTGATGTCATGATGATGTCATCAGCACATTCCCAGCATGACCTGCAGCTGATCTGAGGTCAGTGTGTACTCACCAGATTCCCCTTCGAGCCCTGAACTCCATCAATCCCACGAATACCCTGTCAAACACACACATACACAAACATACGTGTCATGATGCTACATGACATAATTATGAATGTAAATGACACTTGAGTCACGTGACCTTCCGTTGACTGAAGAGGTCTTATCATGAACGCAATAATGAAAGCCAAACACAGCACTCACCTGCTGACCTGGAGGACCAGGAAGACCCCGCTGACCCGTCAACCCCGCCAGACCCTGACACACACACACACACACACACACACGATTCACTGAGGGATATCTGTTAACACACAACTGATCCTGTCACTCAATCACTGACAAACACATCAGTGGATCAATAAAGATGATGATCAATACTTATATAATATAATACAGGTGATTAAAGGAGTGACACATACTGGCTCTCCTGGCTGACCTCTCGGCCCCGGCTGACCATCTGAACCCTGAGGAACAAGCAAATAATTACCGTCAACTAGAGATAGATGTTCTGGGTGGTTGATCGGGTGTTGCTATGCAGTTGTTAGGATGTACTGGGTGGTTGATAGGGTGTTGCTATGCAGTTGTTAGGATGTACTGGGTGGTTGATCGGGTGTTGCTATGCAGTTGTTAGGATGTTCTGGGTGGTTGATAGGGTGTTGCTATGCAGTTGTTAGGATGTTCTGCGTGGTTGATCAGGTGTTGCTATGCAGTTGTTAGGATGTTCTGGGTGGTTGATCGGGTGTTGCTATGCAGTTGTTAGGATGTTCTGCGTGGTTGATCGGGTGTTGCTATGCAGTTGTTAGGATGTTCTGGGTGGTTGATCGGGTGTTGCTATGCAGTTGTTAGGATGTTCTGGGTGGTTGATCGGGTGTTGCTATGCAGTTGTTAGGATGTTCTGGGTGGTTGATCGGGTGTTGCTATGCAGTTGTTAGGATGTACTGGGTGGTTGATAGGGTGTTGCTATGCAGTTGTTAGGATGTTCTGGGTGGTTGATCGGGTGTTGCTATGCAGTTGTTAGGATGTTCTGGGTGGTTGATCGGGTGTTGCTATGCAGTTGTTAGGATGTTCTGGGTGGTTGATCGGGTGTTGCTATGCAGTTGATAGGATGTTCTGGGTGGTTGATCGGGTGTTGCTATGCAGTTGTTAGGATGTTCTGGGTGGTTGATAGGGTGTTGCTATGCAGTTGTTAGGATGTTCTGGGTGGTTGATCGGGTGTTGCTATGCAGTTGTTAGGATGTTCTGGGTGGTTGATCGGGTGTTGCTATGCAGTTGTTAGGATGTTCTGGGTGGTTGATCGGGTGTTGCTATGCAGTTGATAGGATGTTCTGGGTGGTTGATCGGGTGTTGCTATGCAGTTGTTAGGATGTTCTGGGTGGTTGATAGGGTGTTGCTATGCAGTTGTTAGGATGTACTGGGTGGTTGATAGTGTGTTGCTATGCAGTTGTTAGGATGTTCTGGGTGGTTGATCGGGTGTTGCTATGCAGTTGTTAGGATGTTCTGCGTGGTTGATCGGGTGTTGCTATGCAGTTGTTAGGATGTTCTGGGTGGTTGATCGGGTGTTGCTATGCAGTTGATAGGATTTTCTGGGTGGTTGTTAGGCTGTTGCTATGCAGTTGTTAGGATGTTTTGGGTGGTTGATCGGGTTTTGCTATGCAGTTGCTAGGATATTCTGGGTGGTTGTTAAGATGTTGGTATGCAGTCGATAGGGTGATCTAGGTGGTTGCTAGGCGGTTGCTAGGTGTAAAAAATATTAATGAAATGTTTACTCACTTTTTCTCCAGGGGCTCCTGGAGGACCAAATGGCCCTTTCTTCCCCAGATCTCCCTGCGTGCACACACATACACACACAAACGCCAAGACACACACACCACACCCACACGCGCACACAGACACACACAGATGTTTCTGACCCTCATGAACATTCATTCATATTGAGATTCATGTGTGTGAATGGAGAGTGTTTTACCCGGTGACCCTTGTTTCCAGGCAGACCAGGTAAACCATCAAACCCTCTGTCACCCTGATAATGACATACACACACACACACACACACACACACACACACACACACAGAAATCATCTCAGGTGTCCTACAGGCTCACAAATGACCAAAAAATATAATTTATTGTGCCTTCATCCTCTGATCTTCATCAGCATATTTATCTTCACATTCAATGTTTCAATCTTCTCCTGTAACTTCTGATGTTTATCTCATTATGAGGTACAGAGTGTGTTTGATGGGTCATAAAATAGTATAAATATTGTTTGTTCTGTCAAAATCCATTTTTTATGAGGACAAACTCATTACAAGAGTCAAATAATGCATCACTCATGCATGACAGAATAACTTACTTTAGTTCCTGTTTCTCCTGGTTCACCTCTGCTTCCGTCGATCCCACCACGACCCTGAACACACACACACACACACACACACACACACAGATGTATTTCAGGTGTTCAGGCAGGCATCTGCTGGTATGTTTTGTGTGCAGATGAGACTCACCCTCTTGCCTAGTTTACCGTTGAGTCCCGGAGCCCCCGGCAGCCCACGAGGACCCTGAACACACACACACACACACACACACACACACACACACACACACACAATTATTCCAAACTTTGGTATTGTAGAGTGAATATGAACATCTAATAAGTGTCATAATCTCGTACCGGTGGTCCTGTGAGTCCATGATCTCCTTTCAGACCCCGTGGTCCAGGAGAACCCTGACAAACACACAATCACCAAACACACATTTACAAACACGCATTTACAAACATACACTTCTTCACTATCTTAAAAGTCCTTTATAACCAATAAAGCACATTAAACTGAAAGCAAACTCTGATGGTAAAACTGTCACTCAATCTGATAATTTGAGCACTGCTGATTTGGGTTTTATTTGTTCTTTTGTTTTTATATTTGTTAATTTGTTTAATTGTGTAATTTTCCAGATGAACGTAAAACTGTAAATGATGAAACCTGATGACATGCATAATCTCAGCTCATAATCTCAGCTCATCTCATAATCTCAGCTCTGTGTAATCCAGAGCACAAACACACAGGAGCACTAGAGGGCGCCACACACACTCTCACACACACGCACACACGCACGCACGCGCACACACACACACACACACACACACACACACACGTTTTTACAGATAATACAGACTAACCTTGCCACTGTTGCCTTTGGCTTGCTCAGTTGGGGATATTCAAATTAATTAACCAATCATACCATTGATCAGCTCTACCAAACTTGGATGTCTTTTTTCCAGTAATAAACAAACAATGTTAAGTTGTTTTGATTGATACTGTGAAGCAGCTTTGATACAATCTGTATTGTGAAAAGCGCTATATAAATATATTTGACTTGACTTGACTAACCTAACACTGATCTCTTAATTATAAACATTTTTACAAAAGAAAAATACAACTTTTAAGATCATAATGTTTGAATAGCATGTACGTGTTGTTCAGACACTCACCAGCGGTCCCGGGCGTCCGGTGAGTCCTAACGGTCCCGGCGGTCCTTTCAGAGACAGCTGAAACACACACATCAGGACACATGTTCATCAGTGTAATGCAAAGCATGTTAAAAGTGCATTAGGAAAAATCTGAATTATGAGCAAATGAGTTAGAAATAGAATTAATGTAGGTATTAGCAATGCTTTACAAGTAACATTACATAATCAGATTACTTTTTTAATGTAACAGTAAATTAACATGCGCGTACTTTATACATTTTTTATAAACTTTATAAACTACTGAAATAAAATGATCTGTGTTCTCCATAATGTAGTCGCTTGTATATGCATGTGCGGGAACAGACAAAAAGTGCAAGAAGTAACAAAACACATTACGTTCAACTTTCAATAAAAAGAGTTTTTACAGTTGGTAATATGAACCATAATATTAAGAGATCTTTTGTTTGGCGCATATCGCTCTAGAGGTCAGGAAATATTTGAAGTGTAATATTCTATATGTGTGTGTGTTACATAGGCTATGTTGTTGAATCCATTACTACATAAACACTTTTCTCACAATTTCTCAGTAAAACACCTGCAAGGCCTGAAAGAGAGGAGTAACACAATATTGTAACGATTACTTTCCAAAAAAGTAACTATGTAACGCAAGTAGTTACTTCCTTAGGGAGTAACATAATATTATAATGGAACACTTTCCATAAAAGTAACTATGTAACGCAAGTAAATACTTTATTAGGGAGTAACACAGTATTGTATTGTGACTTGAACTGACTTGACTTGACAAATTGCAAGTATTGTCATAAATTGTTTGATGCACTTAAAACCCTGATGTTTATGTCCATAAAAATCATCTTCAGGGGAAAATACTGCCTCTAGATTAATTCCAACCTCAGGTAGAGTTAGTGTAGAGTTAGTGTAGAGTTAGTGTAGAGTTAGTGTGGAGTTAGTGTGGAGTTAGTGTGGAGTTAGTGTGGAGTTAGTGTAGAGTTAGTGTAGAGTTAGTGTGAAGTTAGTGTAGAGTTAGTGTGGTGTAGAGTTAGTGTGGAGTTAGTGTAGAGTTAGTGTAGAGTTAGTGTGAGGTTAGTATAGAATTAGTGTAGAGTTAGTGTAGAGTTAGTGTGGAGTTAGTGTAGAGTTAGTGTGAAGTTAGTGTAGAATAAGTGTAGAGTTAGTGTGGAGTTAGTGTAGAGTTAGTGTGGAGTTAGTGTGGAGTTAGTGTGGAGTTAGTGTGGATTTAGTGTAGAGTTAGTGTGGAGTTAGTGTAGAGTTAGTGTGGAGTTAGTGTGGAGTTAGTGTAGAGTTAGTGTGAAGTTAGTGTAGAATTAGTGTAGAGTTAGTGTGGAGTTAGTGTGGAGTTAGTGTGGAGTTAGTGTGGAGTTAGTGTGGAGCTAGTGTAGAGTTAGTGTGAAGTTAGTGTAGAATTAGTGTAGAGTTAGTGTGGAGTTAGTGTGGAGTTAGTGTGGAGTTAGTGTGAAGTTAGTGTGAAGTTAGTGTAGAATTAGTGTAGAGTTAGTGTGGAGTTAGTGTAGAGTTAGTGTAGAGTTAGTGTAGAGTTAGTGTGAAGTTAGTGTAGAGTTAGTGTGGAGTTAGTGTAGAGTTAGTGTAGAGTTAGTGTAGAGTTAGTGTGGAGTTAGTGTGGAGTTAGTGTGGAGTTAGTGTGGAGTTAGTGTAGAGTTAGTGTAGAATTAGTGTGGAGTTAGTGTAGAGTTAGTGTGGAGTTAGTGTAGAGTTAGTGAGAAGTTGTAGAATTAGTGTAGAGTTAGTGTGAAGTTAGTGTAGAATTAGTGTAGAGTTAGTGTCTAACCTTGGTGTGCTGCAGGATGGCTTGAGCTTGAGCTTCTTGAGCCGATATGACGGGACCCAGACGAGCATCACCACCAGACTGAAACTAACACACACACACACACACACACACACACACACACACACACACACACACACACACACACACACACACACACACACACACAACACACACACACACACACACACACACACACATAAAGGATTCAAACACACAAACGCATGATCCGGACCAGACTCACATATGAACCGGTTGAGTTATGGCTCATTCTACTTTAAAACTATAGTGTATTTGTCAATTCAAATGACAAACGAAGTTCCAAAACGTCACGTGATTGACAGACAGTCAGTGACACACACCGGTAACATCAGCAGGTTGCCTGGAGGTCCAGGTATCCCATCAGCCCCTGCAAGTCCTTGACGGCCCTCAGGACCCTAATGAGAGACAGACAGAGTAATAGTGTGTGATATCAGTCATTAGCCTGGCGATCCTGACGAGTGTGTGTGCGTGTGTCTCACCGGGTCTCCTGGATCTCCGATCGGTCCCGGGGGTCCCATTGGACCATGTTCACCCGGCGGCCCCTGCGGGAAACCAGCCAAACACAGCGCCTGTCACTTACACACGTACATGACACATGATAAACACAGTGATGACACGTCGCGGGGGGGGGGGGGGGGTTACCTCAGCACCATGCAGGCCCGGGGGTCCCACAACCAGAGTCCCCTCTCCCAGCAGAGCCGGCTCGCCCTTCTCTCCCTTCTCCGGCCCCAGGGACGCCTGAGGAAACTTCACATCGTCAGGTGTTCCTTCATTCAGTCTCAGTCTTAAAGTCTAGTGTTTGTCAATGACAACTTTACGCACGCTTTAGTCATACAGCATAATGCTTAAACTGATCATCATGATTGATTTGCCCCTGTTCTCACCCGCCATCCACTGTTTTCTTTCCAATCACAATGATTTTCACAGTTAAACACTATGAATGCAATATAAGTGAATGCAAGTTAAGTAATTAATATTTTTTTAATGACTGGCAACTAGAATTTAATTTGATTGCATTGAAATGGCACAACAATTACACAATCAATCACAACAACATTGTCAATTTCAGAACAATATTCTACTGCATTCTGTAAAACATCACATGTCCATTAATGTCCAATTTGAGATTAATATTTTAACAACGTCCATTTGACTGTTACTTTCTCTCCCCTATGCGACAGTTCTCTGACTGAAATCAACGCGCTATAAACGTACTGGATTGAGTAAAATGGCGGCATATCGCGGTAAAAATAAAAACGCACATGAGGTCATTTAAAATAATTTTGTAATTTCAACTAGGGCTGCACGATTTGGGGAAAATGTCATATTGCGATTATTGAGGTCAATATTGCGATTGCATTATGCGATATAATAAACAAAAGGTTTCATGAGTCAACTTGCTTAGTTCTAAAGCAAAATGCACACTCAGATTAGTGATACTTCTGTATATTAATGTGTATTTCTCCACTCAAACTAGCAACAACAACTAAATTATTGATAACACCTTTAATGATCAATGAACCATTGATGCCTGGATAAAAATGTCATTACAAGTGAAAGCTCAATTTTTTTTTAAAACATTTATTAGGCTTCAAAAAATATAACAGCTTTTAATTTGTGAACTTCAAAAAATCCTCACGATAAACCCATAATAAATGTCATATTTACCTGTGCCTTTCCTGTCTGACAGGTAGGACATACAGTATACAAAAATTGAATAAAGTTATCAAATTAGTCTGCATAAATTATAAATTATATATAGACTAGGCCCTAATCCTTATTAAAGCTACAAAAGTTCTTTAGTCAAGAGCACAGAGTAATTTTCTCTGTTCAATTTGTTCTTTGATTAACTTTACTGACAGAAAGCTTTATTGGATGCTGGCGCTTTAAGAGCAGCCGCTGTTGAGACGCGGATTTCTCTCAAAACTCTTTACGTCCATCGTAAGTCTGCTCTTATGTTATGAAGATACTCGACAAAACGATATTTTGGCATAACTGTGTGTGTTGTTCGTTCAAGCGCGAACTGTATTCTGGCGCGCGGTCTGTTTATGCGATAATGCGCATGATACTGGCGCGCGTCTTTCTGTGAGTCCGCACATTCACAGGCAGCCCGCTCTCTTTTGACTTGTCGTGCAAGAATGCTTTAAAGGCATTCGCACGAATAAGAGCGGGATCATGTAACACTAGCCAAAGGATGACAAAAAAGTAACAGATGCTGCGTTAACAGCCCAATTTGTTTATTTCATATAAAATCGCGGCATCTTGCATCATATAATCGCAGAGGCTTGACATCGCGATTACGATTGCGATATGATTAATAGTGCAGCACTAATTTCAACCTTGATTCTGGTTTTAGTAATACTAAAGAAAACAATAAAGATAAAAAATAAATTTAGGATTATTAAAAATATATATTTTTAAATGGTTTTTCAGACCCCCTGCAATTATGCCACGGACCACTAGGCTTTGGGTGCTCGAGCCCCTGCCCTTTTCTAATCAAAAGTGCCCTTCTCAAACAAATTATATCAATGATAATATTGTGGTCAATAAAACACAATGCATTTGATTATAATTAACATGTGAATTTAGGCTACTTTAGTTTTGTACACATTGTCGTTTATTTTAACGTTTCTGTCAGTCTGAGGTGTCGTTGCCGTAACGCGTTGCTATGGGTTGCGTCACTTGCGTGTGACTGTCTTGCTTCGGACTCGACTGAAGAGGTCAGTCTCCCTTCCAGGGTCGAACACTCGGGAGTAGTGTGTGTGTGTGTGTGTGTGTGTGTGTGTGGGTGTGTGTGGACAGCAGGCGCACCCGTAGCGAAGGTGATGCGTTTTAAAATGAAAATGCACTGGTGTAAAACGTTTTCCACATACTGCTCGGAACCGATGCTCTCGAGCCGAATATGGTTCTTTCAGTGAG
Organism: Gila orcuttii; assembly: GCA_026230005.1. Classification (NCBI taxonomy): domain Eukaryota; kingdom Metazoa; phylum Chordata; class Actinopteri; order Cypriniformes; family Leuciscidae; genus Gila; species Gila orcuttii. The sequence continues at coordinate 2,087,691 of JAPDVR010000002.1, read as the reverse complement.
TAGGCCTATATGGCACGACGGCAATTTTTAAACTTTTTTTTGTCGATAATAAAAGGTAGTGTGTCAATTCAATTAAAAATCAACATATCACATATTTTAAAATATTACATAATTCATTGAAGCCTGTTTGTCATGTATAATACACCGACCAATCGTCATCTGGCACAACAAGTTCAAATTTCATTGGACAATGTGAAGTGGAGCGGTAATTTTTCGGTCATTCATAAATAGTATGAAAATTACATTTATGAAGCGATCTTAATCTGCGTCGTTGAAACAGTGGATGCTAACTGACTACAAAGCACTGCACAAAACAGCACCACAAGTAGCATTAATGGTAAGTAGTATAAAATTATTACAATTAAAAAAATTATTAGAATTTAAAATAATAGTTCTCTATTTTAATATACTTTAAAAATATATATAATTTATTTCTGTGATGCAAAGCTGGATTAGAGAGAGAGAGAGAGAGAGAGACAGAGAGAGAGAGAGACTAAGAGAGAGAGAGAGAGAGACTAAGAGAGAGAGAGAGAGAGACTAAGAGAGAGAGAGAGAGACTAAGAGAGAGAGCGAGAGACTAAGAGAGAGAGAGAGACTAAGAGAGAGAGAGAGAGAGACTAAGAGAGAGAGAGAGAGAGACTAAGAGAGAGAGAGAGAGACAGAGAGAGAGAGAGACTAAGAGAGAGAGGGAGAGAGAGAGAGAGAGAGAGAGAGAGAGAGAGAGAGAGAGAGAGAGACTAAGAGAGAGAGAGAGAGAGAGACTAAGAGAGAGAGAGAGAGAGAGAGAGAGAGAGAGAGAGAGAGAGACTAAGAGAGAGAGCGAGAGACTAAGAGAGAGAGAGAGACTAAGAGAGAGAGAGAGAGAGACTAAGAGAGAGAGAGAGAGAGACTAAGAGAGAGAGAGAGAGACAGAGAGAGAGAGAGACTAAGAGAGAGAGGGAGAGAGAGAGAGAGAGAGAGAGAGAGAGAGAGAGAGAGAGAGAGAGAGACTAAGAGAGAGAGACTAAGAGAGAGAGAGAGAGAGAGAGAGACTAAGAGAGAGAGAGAGAGAGAGAGAGAGAGGGAGAGAGAGAGAGAGAGACTAAGAGAGAGAGGGAGAGAGAGAGGGAGAGAGAGAGAGACTAAGAGAGAGAGGGAGAGAGAGAGGGAGAGAGACTAAGAGAGAGAGGGAGAGAGAGAGAGACTAAGAGAGAGAGAGAGAGAGAGAGAGAGAGAGAGAGAGACTAAGAGAGAGAGGGAGAGAGAGAGAGACTAAGAGAGAGAGAGAGAGAGAGAGAGAGAGAGAGAGTACCTGTCCTCTGAAGAACTGCTCCTGTCTCTCTGCCGGCCGGTAGTCGTACTCGTCGTACTCGTGATACTCGGTGTACTCCTTAAAATACTCCGTCTCGTTCTCAGAGTCATCGTACTCCACTATCTGACACACACACACACACACACACACACACACACACACACACACACACACACACACACACACACACACAGCAGTACAACATCACTGTACAACTACTGAGAAATCGTGCTTACGTACAAGTACAGATACTGTGTCAAAACCTTTACTCAATTAAAAGTCTACATTCACACCAACAATCATAACTAAAGATAGAAAGTATAATTATAATGATAACTATATTAGCGTCCGTCCACACCAACGCACAATTGCACGGTTTATTATACGGCAAGCGCTGCAGTTTTGTAGGATGGATTCTGATTGGCTGTCAATGCGTTTATCATTCATTAGCTGGACACATTCACTCTGAAAGTGATTCCAATGATATGAACTCTTCTCAAACATTTAGAAGGATTTTTAATACTAAATCTTTATTGTTATAGTTATCATCCTTGGTGTGAACGGCCTTAATAATACAAAAGAATACTTGAGTGAAAGTTTTAAAAGTATCCATATTTAGATGTACTTATGTATGGTACATTTGTAAATATTTAAAAGTAACTATATTAAACCGTTTTTTTTTTTTTTACTTCTAAATGGATTTTTCACAAGAAAAAGACATTTTCTCATTTTAGTATTTTTAGTAGATGAAAAACTTTGTAAAGAAACTCGTCGAAAAATAACTGTTTTCTCATTGTTAGAAATTATGACTTTTTTTGGTGAACTATTCTTTCAATTCTGATTTGGTAAACTGTTCTTCTAAAATCGGCTCTATGCATATTTATTTATAATAAAAATAGATTTCATTGGCTGTAAAATAAAAAAAAAGGAAATAAACTTAAAACTTTTATTTAACTTTTTAAATAAACTTATGAGAGCATGACTGACTGGCTTGTTAGTCACATAATTTATATTTTTTTAATCAGTGAGCAAAGTCCTGATGATATACTGTATGTAACTTGAACTTTAAGTCTACATGAAACTGTAATGGAGTAAAAAGTAATCCTAACCAAATAAATGTAACTGAGTAAAAGTACAAGTATGGTGGCTTAAACAGACCTCACACACACACACACACACACACACACCTCATACTCGGTGGCATTGTCTCCTGTAGTTGACAAGTCATTGTAAAGGTCACTGTAAAGGTCATCATCAAACTCTTCTTCGATTGGTTTCCTCGGCGGCTTCTTGACCTGCGTCACCATGGCAACAGACACCATAGAAACACATTATCAACAACACAAAACTATCATGATAGAGCACAACAGTTTTTTAAACATTTTTAATAACAATAAACGTAAAATTCTGTAACTTTTGGAAATGACGTGGATTAATGCTTAAACAAAAGCAAAAACCATCGATTAACACTCTCGTCGCTCGTATTTACAGCGGTTTATGAGTTATTTATGAGCTGTAAATCAGATGTACAGTAGCTTTAGGGTGTATAATATAAACACTGGCTCCAGTCCCTGACAACATGTTCAACACTGCTCTCCAAACCCGCCAGACAACAGACGAGCATCATCACGCTGTGGGCGGGGCTACCTCCACGGGGTCCAGCGATAGGCTGTTGTACAGGAGGGCGGAGTCACAGTCAGGAATGTGTGTGTGGCAGTAATCAGCAGCAGCTCTGGGGTCTGGAGAGATTAACAGCTGCTGAATCTCCCCCTGAAACACACACACACACACACACACACACATCACTGCGCTGTTATCAGATAAACGACGTCTGCTGATGATGCTGACACAGATTAACCCTCCTATTGGGTCTCAGGATCATCTGACATGCACTTGATCTTTACTGTTTAAAACACTGAATAAACTTGATGATTTTTTTCTCATTTAGAGTCAAGAACATGCATGCAAAATTTCAACACATAAATGTGTTTTGGTGACATGGATGATGTTTAGTTTCCATGCAAAATCATCCCTTTAAAAACCAGGCAATAAAGCAGAAAGCCTGTCAAAGACTCAAATATAAAATACACGAGCACTTATGAAATTTAAGACTTCACTGTTTGAGTTTCACAGTCACTAAAGTCTGTGAGATTGTTTTCGGTTATTAGTTTTTAGGATTCTCAATTATTAAGACTGAAAATAAGTATGAAAACCATTTTATCCTCACAGGATTTTCAGATGCAGACAAACTGAGAAGGCGGAGGATATTTATAAATAATGTTAGATATTCATTTTACACTGTTAATAGTGTCAAACTGACCCCTGAAACAAAGGGTGACACTTGTTTTTAACACAATAGAAGTTCATAATTTCTGGTGGGAAACTGGCACTAATGCAGAAACAGTTTGCAATTACAAAAATAGTGAATGCTGTAAGTTTCAGTCCAGAATAAAGTGAATCTGGAGACTTCATGAGTGATCCAGTAGAGCTTCCTGTGAACTGAGCCGATACACTTCATGAAGCATCATGTGCAATTTATTCCATGTGAAAAATATAAACACAAATACACACTCCCGTTCAAAGTTTAGGGTCAGTAAGATTTTTTATACTTTTATTCATCAAGGACGCATTAAATTGATTAAAGGGGCGGTTCAGGATTTTGGACATCGGACCTCATTTCCAAGTTATCCTGGGTGTTATTTATCAGTGGAGACAGTTTTCAAAAATGTTCCTCCAGTCCTTCCAGTGTCACAGTTCTCCGGTGCTAGGCTAGCGCGAGTCAACGGTATCTGCTAGTCTGCCATTAAAAACAGTTTTACCCACTCCACAGTTCACCAAAAGCAAATACATTATAATGCCAGACTATCGATGTAAATGTCTGTTGAGAGAATAATGTTAGAAATCAAACTACTCTTGCATCTCAATGATCGCATTACATTTACAGGAACTAGTTTCTCAGCCGCGGCGGAAGTTTACTTTGCTCCGGTTAGTAGTACTGCGCCGAAAAGAAAACACAGAACAGAAGCACACTACAGCGTGATTGTCATGTGACCGACTCTCTCGGTTGCCTAGGTAACTTAATATCACTCCGCCGTTGCTGTAGACTGTGCTAATAAATACAGGGAACAAAGTAGAACTATTGCAATGCGATGAAGTTTGATTTCTAACATTATTCTCTCAACAGACATTTACATCGATAGTCTGGCGTTATCATTTATTTGCTTTTGGTGAACTGTGGAGTGGGTAAAACTGTTTTTAATGGCAGACTAGCAGATACCGTTGACTTGCGCTAGCCTAGCACCGGCGAACTGTGACACTGGAAGGACTGGAGGAACATTTTTGAAAACTGTCTCCACTGATAAATAACACCCAGGATAACTTGGAAATGAGGTCCGATGTCCAAAATCCTGAACCGCCCCTTTAAGAGTGACAGAAAACACATTTATAATGTTACAAAAGATTCTATTTTAAATAAACGCTGTTCTTTAGAACTTTCTGTTCATCAAAGAATCTTGAGATATAAAATGTATCAGTTTCCACAAAAATATTAACTGTTTTCAACACTGATAATAATCATAAATGTTTCTTGATCATCAAATCATCATATTATTCTGATTTCTGAAGGATCATGTGACACTGAAGACTGGAGTAATGATGCTGAAAATTCAGCTTTGATCACAGGAATAAATTACACTTTACTATATATTCACATAGAAAACAGATGATTTAAACTAACAATATTTCACTGTTGTTACTGTATTCGTGATATTTTTGTGTTCAGACTCAGACTTGATCATGTGACCTCACTCGCTGCTCTTGATCATGTGACCTCACTCGCTGCTCTTGATCATGTGACCTCACTCATTCGCTGCTCTTGATCATGTGACCTCACTCATTCACTGCTCTTGATCATGTGACCTCACTCGCTGCTCTAGATCATGTGACCTCACTGACCCCGTGTGTAATCAATCCTCACCTCAAACACTTCTTCGTCCAGAAGCCTCGTCCCGAACACCGTCACTCCCTCAGTGCTGACCCTGGGCTCCGGCCCTCGAGGGAGGTCAAGGGTCGCGACCTTCTGACAGTCCAGGTACAGCGTGACCTTCTGACCCTCCACGCTGTAGGCCACTCGGTGCCACCTGTGGGTCACAGTTCATCTCACATCTCTGATTTACGGCTTTAAAGAGTCAAAAATGATCATCCTCTCATCATTTACTCCCACCTCGTTCGAACACGCATGACTTTCTTTATTCAGTGAAACACAAATCGGTTCAAATTCTCAAAAACCATCCAAAAAACAGAAAGCGTCCATGTGACTCGTGCTCTACATTTGAACTCTTCTGAAGTCACATGATGGTTTGTGTGTTTATTCAGTCACAATCTTCTGCTACTCAAAAACCAGTTCATTTCACGAACGAATCAAACAGTTCATTTGTGCTCTGACTCGAATACACACACTGTCTAAACACACACTTAAAGTCTTAACACTTGTCTACTTGCGTGACGTATTTCCTCTGTTTGGCCCAAGTGTTCAAGTAATGACTGCAAGTGTGTGTAGAACTTTTGATCACTCGATTGAACACACACTTATAGTCTTGCAAAAAATGCAAGTGTTTACAGAGCTTTTATTTATTATGTTTTCAATACTTTGCATTTTAAAATAAACTTCTCCATGTCTGTGTTTAGTAGTCGCTGTGTGTATCTAACAGAAGACACACGTTTGTGATGCTTCTAATAAAGTGATGAAAACAGTTGTAAACGTTGTGCAAAATAGGTATTAAACACACACCATACTCATCCTTGCACCAATAACATGTGCAACACTTTATGTGTTAGCTACCACATTATATGCATCTAATTAATTTACATTACAGTGGAATGTTTTCCTCCGCGATTTCGGGGCACATGAGTTCCTGAACATAATGCATGATGGGATACGCTTAGCCTTGAATACCATTATTGGAGATAGTGTGGGTTTAGTGTACATTAAAGACTTGCCATTTTAAGACATGGGACAGTCATGCGCTCTTACTTTCTGTGGTGTGCACACACTCTTAGTGGCCAAGACCACAAGTGTGGGTATTTGGTCATGGCATTTGATTCCGATTCATTGAACTAAACTGAATCAACACTCAACTGAACCAACATTGAACTGAATCAACACTGAACCGACACTGAACTGAATCAACACTGAACTGACACTGAACTGAATCAACACTGAACTGACACTGAACTGAATCAACAATGAACTGACACTGAACTGAATCAACAATGAACTGACACTGAACTGAATCAACAATGAACTGAATCAACACTGAACTGGATCAACACTGAACTGGATCAACACTGAACTGGATCAACACAGAACTGAATCAACACTGAACTAAATCAACACTGAACTGGATCAACACTGAACTGAATCAACACTGAACTGACACTGAACTGAATCAACACTGAACTGACACTGAACTGAATCAACACTGAACTGACACTGAACTGAATCAACACTGAACTGACACTGAACTGAATCAACAATGAACTGACACTGAACTGAATCAACAATGAACTGAATCAACACTGAACTGGATCAACACTGAACTGGATCAACACTGAACTGGATCAACACAGAACTGAATCAACACTGAACTAAATCAACACTGAACTGGATCAACACTGAACTGAATCAACACTGAACTGACACTGAACTGAATCAACACTGAACTGACACTGAACTGAATCAACACTGAACTGAATCAACACTGAACTGGATCAACACTGAACTGGATCAACACTGAACTGGATCAACACAGAACTGAATCAACACTGAACTAAATCAACACTGAACTGAATCAACACTGAACTGAATCAACACTGAACTGAATCAACACTGAACTGAATCAACACTGAACTGAATCAACAATGAACTGAATCAACACTGAACTGAACCAACACTGAACTGAATCAACACTGAACTGAATCAACACTGAACTGAATCAACACTGAACTGAATCAACACTGAACTAAATCAAAACTGAACTGAATCAACACTGAACTGAATCAACACTGAACTAAATCAAAACTGAACTGAATCAACACTGAACTAAATCAACACTGAACTGAACCAACACTGAACTGAACCAACACTGAACTGAATCAACACTGAAATGAATCAACACTGAACTGAATCAACAATGAACTGAATCAACAATGAACTGAATCAACACTGAACTGAATCAACACTGAACTGAACCAACACTGAACTGAATCAACACTGAACTGAATCAACACTGAACTGAACCAACACTGAACTGAATCAACACTGAAATGAATCAACACTGAACTGAATCAACAATGAACTGAATCAACAATGAACTGAACCAACACTGAACTGAATCAACACTGAACTGAATCAACACTGAACTGAACCAACACTGAACTGAATCAACACTGAAATGAATCAACACTGAACTGAATCAACAATGAACTGAATCAACAATGAACTGAATCAACACTGAACTGAATCAACACTGAACTGAATCAACACAAAACAGATTCAACACTGAACTGAATCAACACTGAACTGAATCAACACTGAACTGAATCAACAATGAACTGAATCAACACAGAACAGATTCAACACTGAACTGAATCAACACTGAACTGAATCAACACTGAACTGAATCAACACAAAACAGATTCAACACTGAACTGAACCAACACTGAACTGAATCAACACTGAACTGAATCAACACTGAACTGAATCAACAATGAACTGAATCAACACAGAACAGATTCAACACTGAACTGAATCAACACTGAACTGGGGACTCAGCTGATGTCGATTAGGAGAGGCACTAGAGTATGAATATTACTGAACGGGGACGTCGATGAGTAGAGGGACCCAGGTAGACTTAAGTCAGGTGCGAAAGAAGCAAAAATCAACCCCAGGTTTAACCCGGAAGCTGTAGCCAAACGCTTGCGCTCGACCGGGCCGTGACGCCACTCACTTGCCGTCCGCCAGGTTGGTCTTCTTGAATGTGGGGTAGAGGTCCGGCGTGGGCTGGCCGCTCTGGTCCTCGTAGAGGAAGACGGGTGAGCGTGCGAGCTCCAGTCCGAGCTGCTGCACTCCCTCACTGTCATACACCGACAGCAGGAAACACTGAGCGCCGCGCCGCGCCCGGACCGTCACCAGAACAGAGAAATCCTCCGGGAACGCCGAGTCTGCACACACACGATATCACAAACACAGAGAAACAGTGAAATATTATAATAATGTAAATCAGCTATTTATGTGAATATAGTAAAGTGTAATTTATTCCTGTGATCAAAGCTGTATTTTCAGCATCATTACTCCAGTCTTCAGTGTCACATGATCCTTCAGAAATCACTATAATATGAGGATTTGATGCTCAAGAAACATTTATGTTATTATCAGTGTTGAAAGCGGTATGTTTTTGTGGAATAGGTGATATATTTTATTTCTCAGGATTCTTTGATGAACAGAACAGAGTTTATTTGAAATAGAATCTTTTGTAACATTATAGATGTGTTTTCTAGGGATGCACCGAATCCAGGATTCGGCTTCGGATTCGGCCGAATATTGGGCTTTTTCACGGGGTTCGGTTTCTGCCGAACCTTATAATTTTTTTCCCACCGAACCGAACCCAAAGCTTGCACTATACGCGCGCTACGTCAACGTCACGCCGCCGTTGATTACGGGAAGCTGTTTACGTTAGGCTTGTTCGACTTGAACCGGCGCTGCACAGACCGATCAGTGAATGACATCAAAGTACTGCGAGAGCGAATAGAGAGAGCAGAAGGCTTCTTATGCTTTTGAATTGCTCTCGCGGTATTTTGATGTCATAAACCGATCGGTCTGTGCAGTGCCGGTTCAAGTCGAACAAGCCTGTAGTGTAACGCGTTGTGTCAGGAAGAAAAATAGGGATAGCTCACAGATAAAGTTATTGCAGAGGCCAGAGAGACTTATGGAGGCGATTGGCATCTCACAACTCGCACTTTATTCCCCAATCGAACTTGTGTAACTGTCTGTCACACGTTCTACCGTCCACAGCTTTACTTAACAAAATAAGATAAAAATGAGCATCAAACAGAAATAAATAACCCGCATACATGGGGTGTTCGAGGCGCATGGCACATACAATACGGACTGCAGACAGTTCAATGCGGAGCGCGCAGTTCTTAAAGGGGCCACGCCTTATTTCCACTCGTTACAGTAGGTGGACCGTTCGAATGCAGTATGCTGTGAAAATGGAACTCGTGAGCAGGAAAAGTGTTGTTTGGCAGTATTTTCAGACAAAAGAAGGCAATTCAAGTCGAGCTACATGTTCAATTTGCAATGCCGATTTGTCTCGTGGTGGCAAGGGCCCTAAACAATACACAACTTTGCCGCTGTTAAAATGCATAATGTTGCTTATTCTTTTTTTTCTTTCTTTTTTTACAGTTAAAATAAAATAAAATGAAAAATCCACGTTGTTTACTTCATTAATGTGTTTACTGTGTTAATGGACTGAGGATGGGAGTAGGATTCGGTCGGTTTTGGATTCGGCAGAATCTTAACCAGTGGATTCGGTATTCGGCCGAACCCCACAAATCTGGATTCGGTGCATCCCTAGTGTTTTCTGTCACTTTTGATCGATTTAATGTGTCCTTGATGAATAAAAGTATTGACTTCTGTCAAAAAAATTAAATATTCTCAATATTATTCTCAATTGAATTAGACAAAACTTCCTTTTCGGGACATCCTCATTTGTAATAAATTATTGTATAAATAAAGCAAATAAATTTTTTTATTAATTGTAAAAAAAAAGTTTTCTGTCAGGGTTAGTTTGTGTGAGAGAATGTGTGTGTGTGTTGTACCCCGTGTGTGACTGTGTGTGTGTTGTACCCCGTGTGTGTGTGTGTGTGTGTGTTGTACCCCGTGTGTGTGTGTGTGTGTGTTGTACCCCGTGTGTGTGTGCGTGTGTGTGTTTATGTTTTACATACCTGGGAAAAGCTGATTGGTCGGAACACTGACTTGGATTTTCTTCTCAATCTTATAAGCGAGGTCCGCCTCCTCAGAGCCCCGCCTACTGGTGCAAAGCCCCGCCTCCAGGGACACGCCCTCCATGGAGTCTGACAGCTCCAGGATCTTCAGCACATCGATGGCTTCTTCTGCTAGAGACACGGCACTTCAGTTACTTTAGTAAAGTCTAGTCAACAGTCTCACATCTGTCTGTCTCAACACACTGACACTGATGACTGACAGCAGGGGAAAGCCGATCGCGACTGTGTGTGTGTGTGTGTGTGTGTGTGTGTGTGTGTGTGTGTGTGTGTGTGTGTGAAGGTATCTACATGCAGGTCTGGACTGGTCATGTGTCTCTTCACATGTGTAATACCTGCATCTACAGCGCACACACACACACACACACACACACACACATGGGGTACAACACACACATGCGCACACACACACACACACACACACACACATCTCTCATCAGAAAATCTTAACTCATTTGGAAAGACTTTCACAACAACTTATATAGATCAAAGACACAACCGCAGCTGCAGGGGAGTGTGTGGGAGTGTGTGTGTGTGTGTGTGTGTGTGTGTGTGTGTGTGTGTGTGTGTGTGTGTGTGTGTGTGTGTGTGTGTGCGTGTGTCTGGGAGCCAGATGTGAATGACGACACAAAGTTGAATTAAGAAATGCAGTCCAGACTTTCAGACATTTTACATTTGTGTTTTTATAAAGGGCTTCTTTCACACACACACACACACACACACACACACACACACACACACACACACACACACACACACAAAAATACAACACAACACACTCACACACACACAACACACCCAGACACACACACAGACAAACACAACACACACTCACTCACACACACAAACAAACACAACACACACTCACACAACACACACACACACGCACACAACACAGCAAACTGCACTAAAGGGTGTAAGACAGGTGTGTATGCAGCATTATTAAAAGTGTCTAAACTCCTGTGACCCTGATGACCTTCACCTTTGACCTTTCACTTTCTTTCCTGACTCAGTTTCAGGCTTTCCCTGTTTAAGCACTTTCAGAGTCGCGGTTATTTCCCACTTCTACACTCAATAATACCGAAGATCTTTAGCGTTTCCTGGAGTTCGACAGTCGGTCACAGCAAACGATCATTTACGAGAAGATTCTTCAGAAGAAAACCATTCATCGTTCATAGTGACTCAAGGGTGAACGGATGAGGATACAACACTTACATCGTTAGCATTGCTAACAGAAACATGTTCTTAGAGCGTTTTGCTAATGATCAACTAGATTGTGACATTTGTTTGTGATGTTATGTTGTAGGCTATTTCTTGTGCTTTGGTCGTTAAGCGGTATTTGATGAGATGGTCATGCAGCAACATCACAGCACATCTCAGCTCTGTGTACTCGTGTTCCTCTGAGTTCGTTCTTTCAAGGTCGACTAGCAAGTCCGTTCTTTGCGTTCTTGGAATTAAGAAACAGCATTAGCACACATCGCTCACATTCTCCGTGTTCATTAGTTTACGATCTGTCTAACAGTTCTGTCTAATACGTCATTAGACAGAACTGTTATACAAAGACAGTAGAGTTAGTTTCTGGAGTAAATATATAGGCTATAATCCATGTGCCTTTTTTAAATGGTGGGTGCGTTCAGCCAATCAGAGAACACTAACGTCACTGTAGTTCCTATAGCGCTGGTTTAGACGACTCTGAAGTAGGTGTAAATTAGTTAATCTAAAAGGAGTTCCTAGAACTGAAATCATTCCTAGATCCTGCGGTGCGAACACGGCAAAAACCGGGAACTTCCAGCAATAGTTCTGGGAACTATGGAGAGGTTCCTCCGGTGCGAAAGCCCCTTATTTCTCTTATATATTAATATGGCATTAATGGTAAGAGTTAGTATGGGACTCCAAATTCATTCCCAGTTTGAGAGACTGTGATACTCATATGATCATTGTGGATGCAGTCAAAACTAACAGAGAAAGTTCTCTCGAAGCTCTGAACAAATGTTCTTTCAGTAACATTTACTTTTATTCAGAGTTATCTGGTCTTTAATAATGTTCTCAAAATGTTAGCATGAAAACATTGTTTATCAAGGAAAGATATGTTATGTGTTCATGTTTAGTTGGACGTGCCTTTAACATCTTGTCTCAGAATGTTCTGAAAAACTGACGTTCACATAATGATAGATGGACCTCTCGACTTTTACGTTAAAGAGAAAATCCAACGCAACTTCGAGGGGACAGAGCGACACTGGACATCAACCACACGAACAAGCGGTAAACTAGTGAAGACGGAGAATGGAGCACTGTGAGGTCAGACTCTGGCTTTCTCAGACACCAAAATAAAAGTCACAACAACAAGTGCGGCTTTCGTCACTTCAGAGTTCCTGCTGTCGGTGCGAATACAACCAGGAAAACGGCCATATGGGAACATTAGTTCTCAGAGAAACACCCTAGTCCTGTAACTCCCCGGGGTGAAAGCCCCTTTAGTTTCTGAATGAGTTTCCAATTTCAGCCGGTGCTCCTGCACACCGACTACAGTTTAAAAGCGTAAGCAGATTTACTTCTTTGGGTGAACTCCCTCTTTAACCCCGACACGAAAGGCTAAAGAGGTCTCAACGCTTTCCATCTGATCTTCAAAGACCTACAAGAGGTCGAGATCTCCGGAAACGCAAGCGCTCAGAGCTGAAGGGAGTCCAGATTAAAGCTGTATCCTTCAGTCACATCTCACCTGGCTCAAACACACGGCTCACAGGGAAACTACAGGCCATCGGCTGAGAAGACCACCTGAGGATCTCCTGAGGAACATGCCAAAGCTTGTGCTTCACACCGTCAAATCAACAGCCATCTGAATACTTGATGCTCAACAAGAGCCTGGAAACCAAAGCACTGATCTGAAGAACCTGATGAAACCATCAAGAACAACTCAAGAACCTGCACAGCCAAACATCAGTCTCAATTACAATAGGACTCTTTGCTGAACTATCAGCGCTTCTGATTGGTTTTTAAAGTCCCCCCTTTTAATGTTGTTTATATGTCTACGTGGTGTTTTTAATATGCTTTAAGACAAACCATGTGTAAATTCATAAGTCGACCTCATTGCTGAGTATTTTCTCCTTAAAACTGCAGTGAACCAAAGACAGTCTCAAAAACACGTGTTTCTTTTTTTTTTTTTTAAACACGGTTTGAAATAGCTGGTGTTTCTGACGTCACAAACTACCCTATCAGATCAACGTGTGATCATCAACGAGTGGATCTCTGAGTGAGTGAGTGAGTGAGTGGAGGCGGGGCTCATTTGCATATTCATATAACCGGGCATACTAAATGAGGCAAGGGTGTCGAGTTACATTCAAGATGTTTTAAGGCATGAAGCCTTAAAAGCCTTAAATATGTAATTTTGGTGATCAAAGATGAGTTTTAAGAGGCAAAATGATTGACTAGAGGGGGACTTTAAGGGTTTAGGGGGTTTAATCGTTCAGTAGGGTAAATAAAACTAAAGTTCACCAAAAAATTAAATACTCTAAATCTTTGGAACATAAAAGAAGATATTTTAAAGAACGTTGGGAACCAGGTAAAAATGGACCCCATTGACTTCCATGGTGTGGATAAAACATTTCTCAGAATAACTGCTTTTGTGTTTAACTGAAGAAAGAAAGCCATGACATGATAAGAAGACTTTCATTTTTGGTTGGACTATCCATTTTCTAACATTCTTCAATTCTTTTATTAACATTCATTATTAAATTACAAGAAGCCAAACAACTAGATTAAAATAATCTAAAGTTCTTCAGAAGTTATAACTATTGTAGTAACATGTCATGGACCCAATAACCTTCTTCAAAAGATGTAATCTTATTTAACAAACACAAACTAATAACTTACATTCAACAGAAAACAGTCATGCAGTGTTTTTAACAGCACTATAACTGAACCATCAGTCCAAACCCAACATATCAAGTTTATGTCCTCTCTCCTTACCCAAACCTTTGTTGGCCAGACAGCAGGTTCATCTTTTCTGCAGTATCCCGAAAATCTGACTTTTTCCACGTTTAATCGGGAAAAGTGAAACCCAATAACTTTTGTTAACAGTTTTGGTGAGTCTTTCTCTGCAAGCACGTCAAAAAATAAGCAGATCAGATTTTGCTCTCCTTTTGACGTATGAAGAGGATCTTATTATAATATTACCGGCCCTTAATCTGCACGCTTACACACACCAGCCGACATTTGGTTTCGCAAGCGACAACAGAGACCAGTTCTAACGCAATGATAAAACATCCAGCAAAGCCTGAAAATGTTTCTGAAACATGTCACCGCTGTCTTATAAACACCTCTGGAACTGTGGACACTTGTGTAAAAGATAAGCTGCACTCGCTACTGGTTATTCTGGGATTCTGGATGAGTGAGATTGGCCTGTTTTGTTATTGCTGGAGTTTCTGAAGCTGGTGTAAAGACTCCGCCCTCTTCTGAACGGAGGCGGAGCTGCAGCTCATTCGCATTTAAAGGGACACACACGAAAACTGTGTGTTTTTCCTCGCACTCAAAAAGGGGAAAATTTGACGAGCTATAATAAATTATCTGGTATTTTGAGTTTAAATTTCACAGACACATACTGAGGACACCAGAGATTTATATTAAATCTTGTGAAAAGGGGCATAATATGTCACCTTTAAATGCTTAGCATAAAGGTGTACTGTAAATGAACAGTGCTAATTAAAAGCATCTGAAACACAGCAGAAGCTTGGATGCGGAAACAGCACTATCAGAAAGTTAATATGTCATGTCTTATGTAAGAGTGACGGGCCAGGTTATGATTCTGACTATGACATCATCACTGGGCTGAAGGCTCATTCGGACCCGGCTTCAGTGCTGGACCCCTGCAGACAGATCTAGCGTGTTTAACGTGTGTTCTGGCTCACGTCACCTCAGACGCCTGCACACACAACAGCAGAAAGCGTTTATCCACTGGAACGCCGGACAGCTTCAGACGTGTTGGGAATGTGTGGAAAAAGCCCTGCGCTCTCGTTTTTCTTCTGAAAGTCTTTCAGTTCATGAATACCCGCCTGACGGGCCTGAGTGACTTCAGCTGAGGTCTGAGCGCTTGCGGTTCTGAGGATCCGAGCGCTATTGTCCTGTCTCGAGAGCCTCAGGGAACTGTGTTTCAGAGCAAAATACAATCACAGAAATCACACACTCTCACGGCAGTGTAACGCTCAATAAAGAAAGCTATATTAGTATTTCTGTAAAGATCCGCCAGCTCAACGGAGGCCTGCAGATCCAGAGAGAGTGAATGAGAAGCAGCTGCTGATGATCAGTTCCAGAGCGAGAGTCTAGACCCGACAGACTCACACAACCCAGCAGAGCAACCCAGCAGAGCCCAAGAACCATGTGTCAGTCCTCAGAGGAATACCATACCATAAACCATACTATCATTATGGGGGATTTATATTTATCTATCTATCCATCCATCTATCTATCCATCCATCTATCCATCTGTCTATCTATCTATCTATCTATCCTCCATCTATCCATCCATCTATCCATCTGTCTATCTATCTATCTATCTATCTATCTATCCATCCATCTATCCATCCATCTATCCATCTGTCTATCTATCTATCAATTCATCCATCCATCCATCTATCCATCTGTCTATCTATCTATCCATCCGTCTATCTATCTGTCTGTCTATCTATCTATCTATCTATCCATCTGTCTATCTATCTATCTATCTATCTATCCATCTATCTATCCACCCGTCTATCTATCTATCCATTTGTCTATCCATCTATCTATCCATTTGTCAATCTATCTATCTATCTATCCGACTATCTATCCATTTGTCTATCCATCTATCTATCCATCCATCTATCTGTCTATCTATCTATCCATCCGTCTATCTACCTTTCTTTATATCTAAAATATCTATCCATCTATCTATCTATCTAAAAAACATAATTTCAGTAACCAAATTATCCGACCAAATTATTCAGATTAAGTTAAACAAAGTTTACAGATGCATATTTTGGGTTCGATCAGTACCGAGGGTAACAGCAACAAAACATGACAGGAAGTCTGTTCATCATCACTTCATTAGCCTTTATCTTTACTAATCGCCACAGCTATATCAGAAACTCCTGTTATCGCGTGTCGACCAGAGACTGAGCCTCGACACTCACTGACAGAAACTCCAGTGATTCAAAGATCATCCGCACCACTGATCGATCATTTGTCTGGATCATCATGCATAATTCGTCACCATAACGATTTTAGAGGTTGTAAAGAAAAAAAACATAACATAACCCTTAACTATATCCCTCTAGTTGAGGACACTGTCATCTTCCACATGATGAACATGATCTCAGAAGACTGAACAAGTGACTGTACCTGCTCGTGTCGCGTGCAGCAGGAGTAACACCAGCGAGAGTCCGGTCATCCGGGGATTACTCTTCATCATCTTCATCTTCATCCCGTCAGCTGCACCGGACCGCAAGGCGCTCGTGAGGTGTGTGTGTGTGTGCGTCTCGCACCTGGACCTGAAGATCCCGACAAAATAAACCCGGAGGAGAACAATCCTGCAGGAACCTTCACACACGGACCAACAGACAGACTGCAGGAGTTTATCTGTACTGTCTCACCTCACCCGTCCATCTGTGTGTGTGTGTGTGTGTGTGTGTGCGCGCGCCGTCTCACCTCACCCGTCCATCTGTGTGTGTGTGTGTGTGTGTGTGCGCGCGCGCGCGTGCGTGCGTGCGTGTGTGTCAGTTCTGTTTTGAGGTTTTCGGTTTATGTTCAGGGCTCCCTCTGCAAACGTTAATTTAAAACATGATATCTTATAATTGAGTTAAAACTGTTGGATATTAATATATAAAACACTCATTCTCTCTTGACGATTGGATATGACGTTTGTTTTGTATTTGCCTTGTCTTTTAAATTTGTCCCTAAATTTGTTGAAAAAACCTAAATAGCATAAATGTGACTTTTTCCTGACCTACAGAACAGAAGTGATGCTGTCCACGCGGATAAAACAATATTAATTACATTCACAATACATACACTTTTTAAAAGAATGTTTAAAACATACATCGAAAATATGTTTTTTCAGTCTGACATGATTTCCCATGACAATGCAGTGCATTTCAACCCAAATCCCCATTATTGTACAGCAACAGTCTCATGTTCATTACTGT
This sequence comes from Gila orcuttii, assembly GCA_026230005.1. Lineage (NCBI taxonomy): Eukaryota > Metazoa > Chordata > Actinopteri > Cypriniformes > Leuciscidae > Gila > Gila orcuttii. The sequence continues at coordinate 2,070,168 of JAPDVR010000002.1, read as the reverse complement.
ACATTTTTTTTTATTACAATCATCATAAACTAAACTCAGTACAACAAACACTATGATTTAAACATAAACGTAGTTAACTTTTTTAAATAACATGTTATTTTTGCATTACATTAATGAATGTTTTACAGGGACATTTATTGTAAAAATGTGCTTAATTGTCATGAAAATAGTCGCAATGCAAAAATAATAATAGCTCTAAAAGACTTAGATTTCTTTATGTAATATTTAATGAAACTTTAGGCATGTCTGTTTGATTTGATTTTGGGATCACTTGACAGTTGGTGATCAAGGATATGCAGAGCTCATAATTAAGAAATTACCCATTTCACAGGCTTTAGTGAAACATACTATCTTTAACTCTCCTAACCGCACCACACGGGATCACCACCACCTCACACACACACACACACACACACACACACACACACACTCTCTCTCTCTCACTCATAAACATGCTCGAACAAGATGTTGAGCTGGCCAACTAATATAATAAAATGTGCTCCGGCAGATTCCAAATTCCTGCTTGAACTGAGCCTAAGGGCCCACACACACACGCACACACACACACACGCACACACACACACACACACACACACACACACACACACACACACACTCATGTTGGTGATGAATCGCTTTTTTGCAAACCTTTGACTGTTTTCTCCAAAAAATGCCAAAAGAGTGATTCTGTGAATGTGAGGGTCAAAGGTCAAACCCTGCAGCTGACCGTGACCTTGACCTCTGATAACTGAAATGAAGCAGAATACAGAGAGAGAGAGAGAGAGAGAGAGAGAGAGAAGCAGTTATTGGTGTGACTGAACACTGTTATATTGTCCTGTATAAACCTTTATTCGAGGTTGAGTGACATCAGCGTGTCCCAGCAGTGCCTGTGATTCCAAGCGTAGTTTCACAAGTCCCGCCTTTCTTCTTTCTTTCTTTTTTCTCATGTTTGAAAGAGTTTGAAAGACAAATTATGATCTTAAAAACTCGCTATTCAAATATAGTATATAAACATGAGCTCATACAGATTTGTCAAATCATGTCCTTTCAGAAGGATTCTCTCATTTTACACTCATCATAAAAGGGTAGTTGTGTGTTGGTCTTTTGGTCTCCTCTATTGTTCTGTATATCCCAGTGAAACGCTTCTGCAACAAGAACAAATGTGGGCGGGGCTTGATCGTGTCTGTGGGGAATTGATTGGATGGTTGTGGTTTGCTATTGGCTGATCTCATGTGAGTGACAGGTTATAGCCCCGCCCTCGTCAGAGATGCTGCGAGAGGAAGTTATTCTGATTCAACATTAACACAATAATGATGTGCTCCCATAAACCATTTACAATAAACACCACAATATTCCATTAAAAAACTTATACTGTCTATATAATTCAAAATGAAAACATTATGTAAAAGGCAGTACAGTAATTTGACCGCTGGGTGGCGCTAGAGATGGTCGTGTAGTTTGACACTGATGTAAAATAGGACACATTTACATTGAATCATTTAGCAGACGCTTTTATCCAAAGCAACTTACAACTGAGGAGAGCAATAGAAGCAAACCGACCCGCAGGGGGACCACATTTAAGAAACATCATTCATCTGAAAGCTGAATAAGATTTCCATTGATGTTAGTTTGTTAGGATAGGAGAATATTTGGCCGAAATACAACTATTTGAAAATCTGGAATCTGAGGGTAGCCTACAGAAAAATCGAAACATTGAGAAAATCATATTTAAAGCACTCGCGTAGCTACGGGTGGGCCTGGATGGGCCTGGGCTCACCCACTTGTCAGTCAGGCCCATCCAGTCAGTGGCCACACAAGGTAGCCTAAGGAGGGATTTCTGTTGCCATTATTACAATACTTGACCTATAAAAATAAATGTTAACAGGGTTCCAGACTGCGACCATTTTTTAAAAATGTGCGAGTTAAAATTTTATGTGGTCGCATTTGTGAGAGTGCATGGTCATGTACTACTCAGTTAAATTCACGCATGTGCAACAGAACGCCGTTCAAAATGAATGAGTACATCATGAATCCATTTTCCAAACCGTGTTTTTGACTTATCCTGAATCACTACGGTACGCCTATAATAAGTGTTTATATTCGGACTATTTTATCCCGGGGTCGGCTCGGCTGCGGAGTTGCCCAGTGACTCGCCATAGACATTAACGGAGAGAAGTAGCTCCGGTTACAATGTTCTTCCGCAAGACACTTGCAGTTTATTTATTAACGAACGTACACATCAAGCGCATTGCACACTGATGGTGAAACGCGCCAATTAGGAATTCAGGAATTAAGGCATATACAAATGAAAAGAACATACATGTTTTTTTAATAGTTTTTTTTTTTTTTTTTTTGATTTGATAGTTAAAAGATTAAAACATTTTCCTAACATGAGGTCTTGTCACTGTCAGTCTTTTAACATCAGTGTAAAACTAGGGTATGCAGATTAAGACCACTATTCATCAGCATGCATTGATTAATCCCATGGCATGTAGCAAAAAAAAAATTAAAAATAATAATAATAATAATTGGTGCGACCAAATCCTATGCTGGTTCTCAACTGATACTACAATAAAAGTATAACTCGATTTTAGACGCATTCTGAGTGACAATGTCATTCGTTTTTATCCAAGGAATAAAAGTGCAAGGGGAAATACATCTAACAGTTAGATAAATTAAATCTTAAGTCCATGTCCAACTCTAAATTGTAAGGAACTTATATCTTTGATTTCATAGTAACGCTTTACAATAAGCTTCATTTGTTCATTACTCATGTATGAACTAACATGAACTAACCATGAGCAACACATTTGTTACTGTAGGCTATATCTTAGTTTAATTTACAACTGTTAATTGCTTATTCATGTTATGTCACAGTCAGTGCATTAACTAATGATAACAAATACAACTTTTGATTTAAATGTTTTAGTAAATGCTGAAATTAATATTAAATAAGATTAATAAATGCTGTAGAAGTGCAGTTCATTATTAGCTAATGTTAACTAATTAAACCTTATTGTAAAGTGTTACTGATTCATGATAGCTAACACTGTCTTTCATACATATAATACATACATTAAATTTACAACATCAACAAAACTAAAAATTAATTTTCCATAATTACCTTCTTGATTCTCACTGTTTTGTTTGGTAAAGTAAATAATATTTAGTAATATTATCATAATTTCCCTATTTTCATTTGATGTGTTATGCATTCTAATAATTGTATCAACATATTTTATTAGAATGCCAAGGAAAGAAAGAATAGAAACAAAACAAATCAAGAAGTAATAATTTTTTTTATTTAGTGCCCTTTTTGGTCCCTCCGCCCCTGCCCCTGAGGAGGTCTGTGCACGCCACTGGTACCAAATATACCCGGGCGACTGGTTTTGCGATGACCGCGGGAACTGTGCTCCCGACAGCTGGTTCGCTCATTTTAAGAACACCTTCCACCTTAATAAAATTACTCTAAGTAGCCTATTATTTCGTTTTTACATGTTGTCGAATTGGTTTTATGAATTTAAAAACTAGAAATAAATATAAAGCATGGAGTGAGTGACGTGACTGGTTGAGGAACTCGTCTGACACTCATTTGATGCATGTTCATTCAGACATAGATGCATTAAGCGGCTGCTCACTCACACAGAATGTGTTTTCCCTTCCAGTCTGCTACTACTACTATAGTTTTTCTGTGTGCACGCTGCGTTCACGCG